>UNPT01000021.1:0-256096 GCA_900536445.1 Hymenoscyphus occultus
GGGGGGGGGGGGGTGGTATAGTAGGAGGCCCTACTTTATTTAAAGGTAGAGGGGCGGAGCTAGAGCGCCGTAGAATAGCCCTAGGGGTACAGGGGGGTTCTAAACTTGTGTCGGAGGTCTAGTAAGGCGACTCCTTCCCCTCGCGCCTCCTTATCTCGTTACAGGCCTGCTATATAGTAAGTCTGTTCTCCCTAGAAGGGGGTTTTCCTAGCCTAGAGGGTCTAAGCTGGCATTTCGCGTCGTCCGCCGCGTGGGGTCCGTAACAGTATAGACATCGTATCCGACAGCTAGAGTGCTTAATACATCGAGGGTGTAGGGTTTCAGAGTACTTTCCGCTCTCGCATAGCCAGCACTTCTTATTCTTTCCGCAAATCCGGGTATTGTACTAATCCTAGCACGTCGTACACTATACCCTCTTAGAGATCCTAGGAAGTCTCTTAATATAAACCCTCCTACCTAGGATCGGGGCTATAAAGGGGAGAGGTGTAGAGGTAGTAACATTCTTTGTATTGATAAAGACAGTCTAGGCAGTATATGGCCGTAGGGGGTCTAGTGAGGCCGTCGTTAGCTAAGCTCGGGCGGGAGTAACTCTAAGCCTCTTAGATATAGTAGTAATAAGGTCTTCCTTGGTAGTCGGGCGAAGGGTAGTCTTAATAGAGCCCTTCTCTGTTATAACTACTGTCTCGAATAGCCGAGGGACATTCGAGAAGAGAAAGGGGGTCTAATCCTAGGCGGCCTCGATTTGAGCGGCTGAGAATAAGGTCTATATATTTGCTCTCTTAGTTATAAGAAGAGAGCTCTGTGTAGCTTAGTTAATTAGGATAATAGCAAAGCTTGTAGATACTTCGAGGACGTTATATATAAGTCTTTTACAGCCGATTTTTAGGTCGTTAAGTACCGAGAGCATAGCCTAAGCAGAAATCTTTCGCTCAGGGGCCTCTAAGTCGAGCCGGATATAAATCCGGATATTAGGCTTTACTTCCTTAGTCTTCTTAGAAGACTTAGTAGAAATTATAGGCTCTGCCGAGGGAAGGGTAGGGTTAACTAAGCGCATATCTAGCACAGTTAATGCCTAGGCGCCTACTAAGGCAGCCGCGGTCCGTACATAGGAAGTGTTTTCCCTTATAAGAGGGGGGGAGAGTAGGACAGAAACATCCTCTACTGTTCGTAGGAGAGGTTAGTAGGGCTCGGGGGCCGATATAGGCATAGAGGGTAGGTTCCCTTGTATATAGGCGTTGTAGAAGGTAAGGCAAAGGTCGCCTATTTGTTAACAGAGTTTACGTAATAGCGGGAGGACGTCGTTCGGAGCCTTGTCTAGAAGAGTACTTAGGTGGTGGTCTACTGCCTCTACAGTACTGCCGAAGTACGTCTGTCCGACTTGGTTCCGTTTAAGGACTTTAGAGGCTCCAGCGACAAATAGTTGTTGTATATTCGGGAGGGGGGGGAGGGGGCGGCTTCCTACTCCCCTAGGACCTCTTGCCCCAGGGGTAGGGGTAGAGGGGGGCCTAGAAGGAGCCATCTCCTCGAGAGGAAATAGATTGTTTAGTCTAGGAGAGGAGAGACTGAATCGTTTAGAACAAAAGATTTAGTCCGCGAAAAAAGGTGTGTGTGTTTGTATCTCCTAGGACTTATTTATTTATATTTATTTATTTCTATTTAACGTCCGGCGGATACTAACACCTAAAGGCTAGCTCCTAGGTAATTCCTAGACAGGACAAAGGACGCTAGGGGGGGATCTCCTAGGACTTAAACCAGGTAATAAAAGTACTATACTACTTATTAAAGTCTCTCTTATAGTAATCTCCCTTAAACTTACTATAGAACCTAGTCCGAAACTTATTCTTTTAAGAATCCTATTCCTCTTATAAGTACTTAAATAACTTATAACCTAGCTTCTTATATATCTATTATCTACTTATAGAATTATTATTTTTATACTAATTACGTCTATAGTAGGTTCTATTTATATAATATACTTCTACTAAAGATATAAGGTAGTCTATAGATTATTTAGTAGAGTTTATTATATAAGTTCCTTTAATATAACCCTTCTTATAGGTTATTTTAGTTTAAAACTTATAACTTAATATTATATTCTTAAGGTTAGATTTAAGGTCTAAAATTATATTTAGAGGGTTTATAATAACTATTTTATATTTAATACTTCCTTAAGTATTATAGATAATACTCTAGTAGAAGTTATTATTTTATTAAAGTAATAGACTTAATCCTAGCTAAATCTCTTTTAGCTTACTTATAATAATATTATTTTATCTAGATTCTCTCCCTTAATATATTTAAGTATATATTTATTCTATTTATTTTATAGATATCTTTTATAACCTAGTTTCTTAAAGTTATCTTATACTACTTATATAGTAGTTATAAAATTAAAATTTTATCTAAGAATTATATAGTAATAATAGTTTAATATAGCTCCCTTAAGTATAATTAGAAAGGCTTTTATAAGATAGTCTTAAGTTACTTTATATTAGTTATAAGTAGTATAAAAGATCTTAAGCTTTATATTAAAAATATTAGTAATACTACTATACTTTATACTATCCTAATATATCTTTATAAGGCTCTAAATTACTTAAGAGTCTAGATTAATACCTAAAGGTAGTAGTAGTCTAACTAGATTATAACTAAACTATTAGGGATAGATAAGGCTTATCTATAAGAAGTTCTACTAGTATCTACTAGGTAGTTATTAGTATTAAAAGGGCTATATATAGCCTTAAGCTAGTAGTAGTAGGAAACCTTACTAAACTTATAGATTTAGTACTAGGTTTAAAGTAGTTATATTACTACTATATCTAGGTAGATATCCTAGTACTTATAGCTATAGTATATTTTAAAGAGTAGCTTATATAGCCCGATTTAGTTATATATTACCCTATTAAGGCTAAGCCTAATAGTAGCCTATATATAATTAAGCCTTTTATTATAGGATCGATTCTAGTACTCTAGTAGTAGATTTATAGTTATTACTATTAAATATATAGCTTATATAGTTTTAAATATTAGGTCTTATATTACTAGGAGTTACTAGTATAAAGTTCTTTAAAACCAGTAGTTTAGGAGTTAAAGGTATTAAGGTTTTATTCTTATTAAAAAATAGATCTATACGAATTCTAAGAGCCTTTAGTAATAGTATTAAGTTCTTTACTAATAGAGTATCTATCTCTTAAGGTCATTTCTAGGGTACTATATACTTTAGATTTATAGGTAGCTCTATAGGTTATTCTAGTAGTTAAATTTAGGATTAAGCTTATAAGGATCTAATATTAGTATAATATTATTCCTAGATTATAAGTAAGAGTCGATAATCGCTAATTCTCTTCTTAAGTATATTCGAGTATATTTTGCCTCCCTCTTATTCTATATATATAACCTTATTATAATCCTATATATATAGTATTCGTTATTATACTATATTATAAAGTACTTAACTAGTTATTAGAATACTATTATTTTATTTAACCTATACTCTACGTTATAGAAGTATAGAACAAAATATATAAAGGGTAGTTTTATAGTATTTAATATTAAAATTATTAGTACTCTATTTATAAAATTTACTCGAAAATATCCTATTAAGTTCTCTATTCTATAGCTTTCTATACTAATAGTAGTCTATAGCTATCTTAATTACCTAGTTATAAGTAGGGCTAATACTAGAGGAAGGATTATATAGAGCCTCCCTATTATCGTTATATTTATATAATAAGACTAAAGATACTCTAGATACTCTAGTAAAGGGTACCTTATTAAGATTATTAATTAATCTATTAAATTTAAAGGATTCTACTAAGGGTACTCTAGGTACCTTAATCTTATTACCCTTAAATTTATCCCTAGTCTTAATAGCGCTTACTAGTTTAGTAATACTATTAATCTAGTCTCTTATATATTCTTTAATATCTCCAAGTTATTTAATATCCTTTATATTCTAATGTCTCTAAGTATTAAGATAGGCTTATTATTCTATATCTATATTTCCGCCTAAACTACGTTCTATTAGTAAATAGTTCTCTTTACCCTAAGGAGGTAGAAGACTATTTAGATCGCTAGTAGTAGTATCTACTATCCTTTAGAAAGATAATATAAGTACTCTACTATCTCTAGTAATTATAGTATATTTTTAGAAGGTAGTTAAGGTAGTATAGTAGTATTCTAGTATTTTATAGTAGTAGAGTTATTAAGTGCTTTTAGCTTATTTATAGTATAAATAGCTTTATAAATAAAGTCTCGAAAGTATTATAAGTCTCTAATCTATACGCGCGTAATACTAATTAGTATTAGTTTAACTTTATTATTAAATATTAAGTATAATACAAGAAGAGGCTAAACCTTAGTATTAGACTATTCCTATTATTAATATACACCGAGTTAAAGGTGTAGAAGTCGTACCGCTATAATATAGGCAGGACCAGCCTAGTCAGGTGGTCCGTGCCACTAGGTATATTCACTCGGATATTATAGCGACACCACTTGTTCACTAATTACAAAGCAGTGAGTAGTAGAATAATTTGGTTTCCCGACATTCTACTTTGTTGCTAGGTATATTGGACAAAACGAGAAGTGCCCAGCAACGATATGATGAGACCTTGTAATCTTGTTTGATCGCTAGTTATTATTGCTTTTGTTAGACTCAATGTAGAGTAATCTCTATCCTAACACGCACCGAGAAAACTTGTTTTGATGCTATTTGGGGTGAGGTACAGATGAAAAGTGTATCGTGATATTACAGCTGGACTTGGGATTTCTAGAAAGAATCTCACGTTCCATCCCATTTTTTGAACTTGCAGTCCTTTGGCCAGTAGCTTAGCTCTGGTTCTAAGTCCCGTGAAGAGAGTTTTTCAGGTTGCAATAAGTGCTTTAGATATACTCAACCGGTTCTTTAAGGTTCCACTCAACCCATACCTATATATCAACTCAGTCAGTATCATATCAAAGATTATCGACCAATACCAATTGGAAAAGGGGAGTCAACAAACCTCAGCACCCTTCCCACAAAACCTCTCCGTCATCTCTTCAATAATCTTCTCCGCCGCACTCCTCTCCTCCATAATCTCCTCCACATCCTCAGGATCATCCTGAAGCAGATCTATCTCATCATCCACCAGCTCAAAACACAAACTAACCCCCTTTTCCTTCTTATTCGCCATGCGAAAGAAATCCCCCAGCGCCTCCCAGTTATCAGGCACCATAACAGAAGGCTGAATGACAATGGTCAACTCGCTCAACCTCTTGTAATCCTTGAGCAGGCCCGCAAGTCGGGGTAACTGCGTCGGCTCTTCCTCAAAGTCAACATCCCAGTTGTTAGGCGTGACATTCATAACCACCTTCCTCACGCCCCCACACAACTCCCGCGTCCTCAACAGGGTAGCATAAGTAGCAAACGCCTTCTTCTCTCGCCTTTTGATGTACTCATCCGCGTAGCATTTAATTTCCATGTACGCCTCCGCAGCAATCATAGGAAGCGCCTCATTGAAGATCTTCTTACACGTCAAGAGAAGCGGGAATCTATCAACGTTCATCCAGCGGATCCCGCCACGGACACCATCCGCTTTTTCATCGCCATGCACGAGGAAATCAGGGATGTTGTACTCTGGACTGCGGTGGCGGGAAAGGATGAACGTCCATTTGTAGATGAGGTTTCTGATTTCTGGAGGGAATTCTGAGAATGGGAAATGGGTTGTTGGGAATTGTCCGGTGAATGATATCCTGGTTCCTGATGCAGTTGGGACGTTCATGGCGGTAGGTAATGATAGGGTTGTTTTGATTGGGTTGATGGTGATTTGATTGGAAGAATAACTTGCAACAGACTGGAGTTGGGTTGGAGAAAATGGAGGGGTTGTGTTTCTACAGTTGTGGCGGGGTAGGTATGCTGAGACCAATGTGGGGGGCTGAAAAGACGCGATTGATACGGCATTTTTGAGCGTGATCACGTGAAAGCATGCAAAAGATTCCGCCCGCGGGAGAAAAGTACTGTAAATAGTGCGTGTGTCTTATCCACAACTTCAACCATAAAATCCATCTACCCATCCCCCCTTATCCTAATCCGTTCCGCCAATACAGACGAAGATAACCAAAGTTATCTAGACACAATCACAAACGACCGCACCTGGTTCACAGGAGCTTTTTGGCCCAGGCAAGATTTTTTGTGGTCAGTTCCGTAGGCAAAAGGATAGAAAGGAGACTTATAAATAGAGATAGGGTGTGAGTAAATAGCAGGAAAGAGGACGTACAACTTTCTGTTCCTCTCGGCATCTGAGCACGCATGATTGGACGCAACTTTGTGCTGTGCTTACTGAGGCGAAGGTGAGTGCTAGGACAACTTGGATGAGGCCGAAGGTCTTCATTTTTGCTTGGTAGATGTGGTTTTATGATAGGAAGTTGAGATTGGTACTTGGTTTGAATTTGTAGTGGGTTTGGAAAAGTCATTGAATGGTGAGGAGTCAAGGAAATGCGAACTAGAGGATTAGGAGGGGGAAGGCGGCTCTTATGCCATTGGAGATGAAAGTAATCCTGAATTCATTGTATCGCTTTGAAGGTGTAATCTGTTCGTGTTTAAAACGAAGTATATGGAAAAGTTTATGGCCTATCCGGCCTATGCAAACTCGGAAAGTACCATATAAATTAGAGTTTGTTGTCATGGTCTAACGAGTCTTTCCGTTACATAGAACGGGATCAAATAGAAGCTGATTAAGATTCTAAATATGTACTACATCAACAGAGGAGGAGCTTGTGCTAGGTGTAAATAAGCCTAATTAAGAATGATTTGTGATTTGAAATGTAACTTGAATCCCATTGTACCAAGTGTCCTTGAGGACGTCTGCAAACTGCTTTTTTCTAACACATATACAAGTACACCCTTTGAGTCTGTGCTCCATACTAGCTCCTGCAAAAGATAGTTAGTCTAGCAACTTACCTGTTAATATAGTAACTTTCAGTTATCCTAGTTTTCTTAGAAGTTTCTTGAAAGTTTCTTAGAAATTTCATGTACGTAAAAACAGAGTTCTATATCCTATACAACTGGTTACAAAACGATACTACTAGTTATCAAAAGCACGTTCTCCTAAGTCCTGTTACACTACTACGGCAAAAGTCTACAGTTAATCACACTATAGTAGGATTATCTCCTTATAAGATATATAGTACTATCGCTATAATATATAGCTAAAGGCTATAATATACTAAACATTACAAAATACTAACTTATAAAAAGTAATAAAATCGTTTCAAGTAAATCTAGAGTATATCTATTATATAAACTTAAAGTTCTATTTCGTTATAAGAATAATAAATATAGGTTTACTAGAGTAGCAAAGGTAATTAATAGATTAAACCCCCCTGAGTACCCCATGTTTATTTATACTTCTAATTATCGCTTATCCCGTAACTTCTCCAAAACTAGTAGGCAGAACGTCCTAATTCAGTTTGGCCTCCATTTTGGCCTTGGCCTTGGTATTCTCGCTTTGATTATATAAGACTAGGGCAGGACAAAGGTTACGTAAGGGACAAAACTCGCTTTAATAGGGAGTAATAACAAAGTCGTGTTATCCCCTACCTACGAGCAGGCCATTTAAGTCGTAAAGTATTAGTGTGAGCCAAATAGACCGTCACGTTAACTTTCACTACTTGAAGCTTGGTAAGTTCTGGTGTACGCTACCGAATAGAGTACCTACCCATACACGCCACTGATTTAAGCGAAAGGTACCATAATATGGCAACAGATATTAAGAGTGCCAATTATCGTAGTAGAACGGCCAATTTCAAGAACTTGTATATATTAAGGCAAACCTCCATGCCTCCAAGATCGCAGCTACTACCAGTTTCCTCCCAAGTTTCACAAGACAATTTTTGTAGCACATCGTAGTTTGGGGGCACATAAGTACGATGAGAAGCTACACGCTCTGTACCCGCTTTCTCGTTTTGAGCTGAAAGTTGACGGCTTGGCTGACAGCTTGGCCGTAGACGTCACCCCATCGACTGAAAGGAATCAACTTACTGTTTGAAGGTTTGATACTATAACCCATCTTGTCTAGACTTCTATAGAGGTATATCGCTTCAGAATAGCATTCCCTGAACCTACTCCATCAAGTCAACACCTACCATCCTGAGCGCACCGACCGCCCAGACGGGATATTCCGCTTTATCTGTATGTAAATCCTTGAAGAACTGCTTCAGGAAATCAGGGTACCTATCTTCGATAATCGCTTTTCGAACATTTCGCATCAACTCCAATTGATACCAAACATTGTGCATCGTGAGAAGATGAGCTCCGACGGTTTCTTTGCCTGCGATATGATTGATGAAAGCCCTGGTAACGTTCAAACCACCATCCCCTCTCCGGCAGCATACACAACCGCATCCATCTTCTACTGGTCCGAAGTCGCTCGCATATTTTGCGTTTCGTAGGTTTAGGACGCCGTGCTTCGTAATGGCGTTTCCGAATCTTGCCGTACGAGTCGGCCAAACGCAATCAAACATGTCGGCCCCGAGAGCAACACTAACTACCAGGTCCTCTGGATATCCAATTCCCATAACATACCTTGGCTTCAATTCCGGCAGCAGTCCTGTACAGGTATTGACCACTTTACAATAATCGGCCTTTGCTTCTCCACCACTCAACCCTCCAATGGCAATCCCGGGTGTGTTTCGTGCAACCATTTCTTCGCAGCATTCTTTCCGCATTTCCAGGTCAAGCCCTCCTTGTATGATGCAAAACAAATTTTGTGTGGTTGGGTTCGCGTGTGCTGCGATACAACGGTCGAGCCAACGTACACTTCTTAACATAGCCTCTCTCATCCTTGCGGCATCCGGCGAGGTTGTAACCAGGACATCATCGAGTTGCATTATAATATCGCTTCCTATTGTGTTTTGCAAACTGATGGAGTGTTCGGGGGTGAGGAGCATAGGGGAGCCATCATGAGGACTGAGAAACCGAACACCATCTTCTGTGATATTTGCTAATTTGAGGAGACTGACCATCTGGAACCTGGCGTATACAGTGAGACTCGAGAGAAGGAATATGGTAGAGGTGATATAAACTGAACATACCCTCCACTATCGGTAAGAAGATTGTGCTTCCATCCTTGTAGTTTATGCGCTCCGCCGACTTTTTCCAGAACCTCCTGTCCAGGCTTCAGCCCCAAGTGGTATGTATTGTTTAGACATAATCGACAACCGGTAGCCTCCAATTGTTCGGGTGTCAGTCCTTTGAGTGATGCCTGAGTTGCAACCGGCATAAACAAGGGAAGCTGGACTGGGCCGTGTGGGAGTGTGAGGGTGGCAGCGCGCGCCTTGGTGGTCTGAACTTGAATGGTCACTATGAGTTTTATGCGCTTGAAACGGAGGGACTAGGAGGCATCTTACAGAGCAACGCGCGACCAACTCAAAGGTCAAGGCGGATGGCATGGGAGCTGGTGTGAAGGTAGACATGATGGACGCTAAAGCGGGACGGTGATGGTGTTTAGCTTGGGATCGAAGGAGGTAGGCGGGGTGAGCTGGACTGGTTTGGGGGGAGGAGGGGTTGTTTTGCGGGGGCCTTGCCGATACGATACTCGTAGGTATGGGGCGGGCTCGCGATGGACAAAATAAGCAGGAGAGCGGGAGGTTTTTATCCGTGCACTAGCCAATTCACTAAAACCCCACTTATACTTGCACGCTTGCCACGCACTGACAAAATACTCCCGCTTATTTTGTCTACCGGGAGATGGGGCTGGGGAGCTTACCGAGAGACACCACAGATGAAAAGGGAATTGCCATTGGTTTTGCTTGCGCCTCAAGATACCCGAGAGCCAGGTTCCCTTACAGAAAACAAAACACAAGCATCAACGACCATCCTTTTCATCCAACCATGAGGCATGAGGTACTAAATCCTGATTTCTCCATGTTAAAGTGGCATTGTTTACCTGGCGATAATTATATGCCTTCGACGAATAAGACCCCTATTACGAAATGAAAGCATTCCTACCCAACTTCAAGCTCAGATACTTTTGGGCGCCTGTGGGCCTCACCCTAGCCAGAGAAATCCCACAACCTCCAGCAGGAGCATCCTCCGTCACGATCCGTAAAAGCCCGAAAACTCAAAGCGGATACTGAGGTCCCTTCGCGACCCGTCTCTGCATGTACGAATTGAACCGCATATTTTACGCCTGTGCACCCTACCTACTATCACCCCTTCTTCAAACCCTCGAAATAAATGGCAGAAATGTGAATTAAATCCTAAAGATGTTCTTTAGCATCTGTCTTGTAAAGGTGGAAATTCTTAGAAGTTGTATTGGAAATTTTCGCGAAGTTATTTGAGGTCTTGATCGAGTTTGTAGCCGGACCAAAAGGTGCGGTTTACTTTGTACACGTACTGTAGAGCTCCCCGTCCCGTTAAAAGTATAAACGACGCCTGAGCACCTTAAATTAGTAGAACTATATTTCAGCGTTCCAGCTCAGACCTACTGCATGATACATACCTCCCAGCTACAGTACAGTTAGGTAGGTAGGTCCTTGAGGTCGCTAGCGGTCGTAGAGGTCTAAGGTTATATAGTATTAAATTTGGTACAAGTAATCAAGCAAGTAAACGATTTATCAAATCCTACTTATATGGCGCTACTTCTTTCAACTTATCAAGTCGTCGTGAAGTAGTAGTATTATTAATTTGAAGCGTTTAGTCGACGTCGGGTTATAACGGATTCAGCGCTAATTATCTTGGTAAATAGACCCCATTCTCATCTCATCATCCAAAAAAAAAAATCCAGATCCCAAAGTGTTGTTCCAAGGTCACACCACTATGAGCCCCTAGCGCCTTGGAAGGTTATCAAAATCAGCTGTTTTCCTAGCCCTAGCCCCACAATTGACAAGGATAAACCTCCAAAATTCTCCTTCTAGCCCGGATCTATGGTTCACGACAACGATACAAATGCATGCTCAGTACACCATCAGCGTGGCTAAAAGCTTCTTCCTTGAAAGTGGCGCGACCGTTTTCACTTGGCATCCCATTCGCATCCACTATATCCCATACACCCTCTTAAATGAAGATGAAACTGTCGTAAGCACATATATACATCTATGTCTCCTTTTTCCATCCTTTTGCGAGGCTTGCTTCTTACTACTTTGGGCTCCTTTCTTGACTCTTATTCGCTCTACTTTCTTCCGTGTTGATGATTCGGTCTTTTTATACCTGCATCTTGTGATACCTTGCGGTTAAAGAACTTAGCACACCACATAACTTAGTAGTCCCCAGCGATCTCACTCAAGGCATATATATACATTCATCCACTCATTCACTTTGTTATCATATACCCTTCCGACTTTTTCCGAGTCTTTTTTCATATTCAAAAACCTCATTTTCATTCAAAAATCTCAAGTCACCAATACTCCATCATCTCCCCAATTCCAAGATGGCGCCCACGCCACAACTCTCCACCTTCCACCTCTTCCCCAATTTAGCACCAGAACTTCGCCAAAAGATCTGGGGCCACGCCTGTCCTCCCCGTACCATAACTCTCCGCTACATCCCAGAACAAGACAAATGTCTCTCCTCCTCTCCACCACCCGCAATCCTACAAGTCTGTTCCGAATCCCGTTATGTCGCCTCAAAACACTACCGATTATGTTTCGGCACCGCCTCGAATAAAGCGAGGATATACTTCAATCCCTATCTCGACACGCTATACTTACCCCGCCACCGAGAAATGGGCTACGATGAAACACTACGGGATTTCCGCTCTCTAGTCAAGGACGAGGAAGGCTTACTCAATGAATTGCGAAAGGTGGCTATCGAGCATGTGGATCTTACTATCAAACGACCGTGGGAATCGTACAATAAAGCAAGCGTATTACGCAGTTTCTCCAATCTGGAAGAGGTTATTCTGGTTCAGGTTGAGGGTCAGAATGAGGCGACGAAGCTGGGATGGGATGAGGAGGTGGGGTTTGTGCAAGCGAGGGGGAACCCGGAGAAGTTACTTAGGATTTGGGTTGATTTTCGGCAGGCGTTTATTATGGAGGAAAAGTTGTTGGAGAAGGTTTGTCAGGATATGGGAAGGGAGTACAAGGGTTTCTTTTTGCCGGCCCTAAGGTTGGAGAGGAAGGTTAGAGTGGAGCGTGGGGTACGGAAGGAGGATTAGAGGGTAAGGGAGGGTTTGGAAAAGCTGGTTGTTTAATTGGTTGGGTAATGGGGGTATGGTGTTTGGGGTATGGATTAAGATACAAATAATGTGTTAATAGCAGGCGAATAGTATGTTTGGTGTGTTATCACTTCTTGTTTGCTGGCGCACCATTGATGTTTTCATGTTACATTTCCGTATATAGTATACCCGAGAATCTAACGACAAGTCCATCTACTCATACATCACTTACGCAAGTGTGATGGGTTTCGTACTCATCTCCCTGCTAGATATGTTCCAAAGCCTACCCTTTCTCTGAATAGGAAACAATGTCCCTCACCGAAAGGAACGAGGAAACATTGTCCTGGCAACTTCTTACCTCTTCATGAACCACTATCGTCGTCCCATTACCACTTATTCAATTCCCGATCCGGAGTCAATCCCAACTCTTGTTCTCTAAGTCAATGCTGTAAGATTCTTGTTATGTAATCTACACATTGTACTACAGCGGGTCCAAAATCAGACGATGAAGTTCCAGAAGTAAACACCTGCAAAGAGAAAGTAAGTAGAGGCAGGCTAAGACACGAGAGCAGCGCGGTACATATAGGACTTTCGCAATTCCATGTTAGGAAGTTTTATACCAGTCGTTGGGTTGTGCATGCTTTGCGTTTTTTATATTGCGAAGTGTGTGTCTAATAATAAACTGCGAGTGAATCTCAAATTCTCGCTCCCTAACATATAACTGTCCAAAATGACCCTTTCCAAGATCCATACAAGATCTACTGCTATCGCCTACAGATTTCTGGAAACCAAGCAAGACATCCCCTCTCGTCAAAGCCAACATAAGTTAAATTGAAATAGCGTTTAACATCGACATCAACCATATGGAATAGACTATATACGAGTCGGCATTAGATCCACCACATCCAAAGCCCCAAAATAAAGTCAAAAGTCATCCCGTCCAGATTCTCCCTCTCCCTTTCCTTACCTCCTTCTCAATTCACCTCACTGCCTCACTTTCACATCATTCACAAGAAAGAAGCACCCCACCATCCAATCACCATCAAATCGCATACAACACTTCCACCTCTCCCCAAGTGAAGCATGGAAGTATATTTCGTTGCACATCGCAATTTTCGTGATGATAACCTAATTGGGTATCGGCATACTTCACCCCTAAAAGGTACCTCAGGTGAAGCACACACTTTTAAGTCATTTTGCGATCGCAAGTCCATTGGACAAAATCTCATTTCAAGCTTCACCCATTCGATCAGACTTCACTTCCAAACTCCAAGAATCCATGGCTTTGCGATCGAAAGATAATTGGCCAGAAGTTCATCCCACTTGAAAGATTCTTGCAAGTGAAGCCAGAAAAGAGTTTTGTTGCATATCGCAAAAAATGCGATCGTAGGCTCATTGGACGACAAGATATCTTGAAGATTCTCTTCTACGCTTCACTTATATAAATTCGTGGCTTTGCGATCGCAAGCTTATTAGCTGAATAGAGGTCAAGAACTCTATCTAAGCTTCACTTATAGAAGTGTCCAATGAGCTTGCGATCACATTTTTTACGATGTGCGACAAAATTCCATTTGCAGATTCACTTACGTATATTAGATATCGTGGCTTTGCGATCGTAAGATAATTGGTTAAAGAGAAGAGAGAAACTCTATTCAAGCTTCACTTGTCATATTATAGCTTCACTTACAGAGATAACCAATGAGCTCGCATTTTTTGCGATGTGCAACAAATTACCATTACAAGCTTCACTTAGGGGATCATTTGCGATCGCGTGCTAATTGGACAGGAGATGGGTAGAAGGGAGCTTCTCTTGGTAGGTTTGCGATCTGGTGGTGATTGGGTGAAGACGGGTTTGCAAGCTTCACTTCAGAGATGATGTATGGAAGATAGAGTGGAGAGATGTTTTTGCACTTTACTGTTATGTGGAGCGGACGAGGACATCGGAAAGTGAGGTGGGAGAGGGATAAGTGTAAATATGTTTGGGATAAGGTTAGGTGTATAAAAGTGAGCGATATGTTAGCACCTACACTATGGTACTTTCGTTTTGCTTATACTCGGGCTCACGTACGAGTAAAGATATATTATGTAGGTCAAACGGTCCTTAAGGTACTTACATAACCCGGATTCCTACCTCTTCAAATTTCATTTCTTTCAATTTCTATTTATAAATTATTATGAAAACCCTCCATCTTACATGGTTATCTCCCCCCTCTCTCCCCCCTCTTTAATATTACTGTACAGGATACCCCAGCGGTGTCATAATCGACGCTACAGAGAATGAATGCAGGGAATGGAAATGGGATGTACAGTACGTACCAGCATCTCACGGTATAGTCAACCCGCCTACTTTCTCTGGCACCCTGAGTTAAATCAGAGGAGTTATTATATCAACAAGCTTATGCTTATGACGGAAGAAAAGCCATTAAATAAACCCCCTTGTCCTGAGTTCAAATTGTCATTCTTATTTTTCTATTAGATAACGTGGATTGGTAAATATCAATTGCACCTCCAACGCCACCCCCAAATCCCTGTCTACAGATAAACACCATCGCTTCTTAAAAACAAAGCACGAATAACCTCCACCACCAAATCCAGCTCCAGAGAACAACCCTCGCCACACCCCCCCCAAAGCACCTGCCAAAAATCAACACCATCCCCTCAGCCAAATCCTACCACGCCCAAGTCCTAGTACTCGGCGGAAAGACCGGCGGCTTCCACTGGATCCTCTCAGGATCAATAACCCTCTTCGGCCTCACCTTGAACCTCTCCTTGAGCGCCTCATGCCTCTTGATCAGATGAAGCGGAAGAACAATCTTATGTTCGGCTTTATGATAAACCTGCATTTTAAGTGCTTGAAGGGTGCCCTCTACATCATTAGTAGTCATCGCCAACTGGCTTGCCAAGTTCTCGATGCTGCATCGTTCATCTCGCTCGTTGTACTCCAATAAGATCTCGACGAGATTTTCAGTCCAGTATTGACGATAGGATAGAAGACCGAGATCGGAAAGTGGCTTTTCGGGGGACCCCAGTTTCCCTTCGATTTTTGAGAGCTCGTAGGAGAATTGGATGAGCAGGCGTCCGTAACCTTTACGTTGGTATTGGGGCAGGGTGAGAATACAGGCTACGTTGTAGTTATCGGCACTTTCCTTTTCTTTGGAGAAGTAGCCGACGAGGTGGAAGCCTTTCTCGTCTTTAGCGGCCATGACGTAAAACAGGAATGGGTCTACATCGTAGTAGAGCGTTTTGTGATCAAGGAACATCTTGGATAGCAGACACAGATTTCGACACCAGGTTCGTTGTCTACGGCCGTCGATTTCGAAGAAGGAGACGTAGTCGTCGCGGTAGATTTCGTTTCCTGGGGGATGTTGCAAGGTGCACTTTTGACGATGGCGGGAGAAGGATTTTAGATCTCCGTAGTAGCAGAGACAGAATTCGCAAATATACATCAGATCTTCCTGGGTGAAGACTTCGGGGTAGGGAGAGAAATACCAGGGAAAGAGTTCGAATTTTCCGAATTGGACTTTGGAGATGTTTCTGATTCTTGAGATCTCGGCCTGATTTTGTGTCATGGATCCTCCGTGCCGTAACTTTTCTTTCTCTTGCTTGTTATCAAAGTACTCTGGAGCTTGAGATTTTGATGCAACCGCCTCAGCCGCGGCTTCATCCACATCCATAGCATCTTCATCAGCACCAGGTGTCGCATCCAGGTCTAAAGCAAGAGTTATATCTCCCTCGGCATCAGGAGTAGCCTTCTGAGAGTTAAATTCAGTCCAGGGATGTGGAGTTCCCCCTTCGGAAGCAATTGAAGCCTCTCTTGTTGCCGAAGCGGTTGGTCGTTTCTGAGCTTTCTTGTTGGTGGTAGTTGTCTTTTTTGCAACAGGTACTGTAGCTTTCTTTGTCTCTTTGGGTTTCTCTGGACTTGGCCATTCGACTTCTTGACTGAAATCAATTCTAACGGCTGGCACCCATTCATCTAGACGTTTGTTGAAGTTGTCAAAGTTGCAGTAGAATTGACGACCACTTTTTGTTTCTTTTATGCTTAGGATTTCTGCTCGTCTTGGTTGACCGTCCTATTAATATGTGTTAGCATCAATGTAGACATGAAGAGGATGAGCAAGAATGTATTGTATTAATATTAATAAAGTTTATATAAACTGAGTGAGATGTATTTCGTCAGAAATGAAAAGGGAGTGAGTGAATATAAAAATCCAAAAATGGTGGTAACTCACTTTCTCCACCATCGCCAAACAGCCTACACTAAAAGGAGTCAGTTACATCAGACCCATCGCATACGGTCGCAAATGCGCCAAAAACTCACCTCAAAGTATCAATAGTGGCCAAACCCTTCACCTTCGGCGCAGGCGACGCACCCGAAGAGTCCTTCCCATGAGCGCCAGTCGCCATGATGAAAATCGCGATTTATCTGATGAGATTCGATGGTTGACAATTGATTTCGCGAATTGTTGTTGATGACTTTCCAGTGAGCTCAAGCCTGAGACGAGGCTGGACCTTTCAAGGTTTAGAAGGCGATAGCGGGGTTGGCGTTGGCCACTCCCTGAAAGCCAGAGCCAGAGCCAAAGCCTAAGCCTCGCCGCCACCCTTGCCTGGTCGGCTTCACCCATGCTAAAAATTCAGCCGCGCAAAATAATTTCTACAACACCACCCGTACAGCCTCATCACTAGACCAACGACAACAAAACGATATCATGAGCAGGTAGCAAGACGCAAAGCCACGAACCCATCACGACATGGCGCCCGAACTATCCAGCAATTGGAAAAAACTACAAGCCCAATTAAAGCAAGAATCCGCCGCGAAGAGCGAACGAAAACGAAAGGCCATCCCAACAGAACGACAACAAAACACCCTCGCAAAGCGAAGACGATTGGAAGGGAAAACACCAACTGCAACTTCCATTTCCATCTCCAAATCCATATCCGCATCCACGAAACCCAGATCCCACGGAATCCTCAAGAAGAAGCGAAAAATGGGACTAGGAGCCAGCACAGAATCCCCTCCCGCCGAACCACCCACC
The DNA here is from genome assembly GCA_900536445.1 of Hymenoscyphus occultus. Classification (NCBI taxonomy): domain Eukaryota; kingdom Fungi; phylum Ascomycota; class Leotiomycetes; order Helotiales; family Helotiaceae; genus Hymenoscyphus; species Hymenoscyphus occultus. The sequence continues at coordinate 17,168 of UNPT01000021.1, forward strand.
ACAAATCTAGCCTCCTGGGCAGAAGATAACGATATATCCGCGAGGGATCTAGCAGACGCCTACGGCTCGAATAGAAATGGAAACCCAACGTCCACCGCTTCCACGACGGTCGACAAGATAAACTGTGGATTAGTAGAAGACGTCGAGATAGGAAAATACATCGCATTAGACTGCGAGATGGTCGGTGTAGACGGGCCTCTCGATCGCTCTGTCCTCGCGCGCATCTCTATCGTGAATTTCCACGGCCATTTGGTATACGATTCCTTCGTCAAACCTGAGCAGTTCGTTACAGACTGGCGGACACCCGTTTCCGGGATTGCACCGAGGCATATGGTTACCGCACGACTATTCAACGAGGTACAAACTCAGGTTGCGGAGATCATGAAGGATCGAATCATCGTCGGGCACGCCATAAAAAACGACCTCGATGTTCTCATGCTCACTCATCCGAAGAAAGATATTAGGGATACTAGTAAATACCCTGGCTTCAGGAAATACGCGACAGGTAGGACGCCGAGTTTGAAGATTCTGGCGGCGGAGATCCTGGGCTTGGAGATTCAGAGTGGAGAACATAGTAGTATTGAGGATGCGAGGGCTGCGATGTTGCTTATGAGACGGCATAAGAGCGGGTTTGATGTGGATAATGCGCAGAGGTTTCCTAGTATGGCTAATGGGGGAGCGAGGCCGAAGGGTGGAGGAGGGGGAGGGGGGAAGAAGAAGAAGAAGGGGAAGCGGGGATGAGAAAAATGGAAGGATCAAAGGTAAATGGGGACTGTGAGGGTGTGGGAAGGCATAGAGATGTGTTATGGGAATACGGATTGTGTTTCCTGGAAGTAACAGAAATTGAATCTTTGGCGAAGCCATTGAAGAAAGAGCATAGGCTAGGCGACCAAATCATGTATTATTCTAATCACAAAAAGAGAGAAATGGAAGAAGTAAAGAGGCTCCTAGTTGTGTCCACTCGTCCATGACAACCTTATTTGCAACAGCAAAAGAAAATTGAAAAAAATTCAAGCTCCATCCAGTCTAATCTAACAAATAAATGCGTTGCGGGCATTTGAAATGTAAGATTACAAGCCCAACCTAGAAGTTCATCAGAGAGATAAGTGTCAGAGAAGAAAGGGGAAAGCAGAATTGGGAAAATGAGGGATGCGAATTGAAAGGGCTTTTAGCGAAGAGCCTGGGGGAAAGGAGTGTATGAAGGGGTGGTGGTTGGGTGAGATTCACAAGGGGCTTTTTGGGGATAATGGGTGTTTTAATGTTGTATGTTTTTCTGGAGATGGTTGTGTGTGGAAGTTTATGATTATAAGTATTAGGGGTGGAGGTTAAAGGTTATGGGCAGTGAGGGATTATGTGTTGCTAGGAAGCGAGAAGTGGGAAGTGAGAAACTAGAGAGAAGTGAGGGAGAAGGGGAGTATATGTAATATTGTGTTATCTGTCCTCTCTTTTATAAGTCGTAAAATAATTTAGAATTACATTTCCTAAGCACAAACTGAAATAAACTACATCAAATGGTATAACCAAAGCGAACGAAAATAGGAATACAACTTAGTTGGTCTCCCCTTAGATTATAAAGATCCGCTTATAAATAAAAACAAAGTAAATACATTACTCGCTTATTGTTATCCCCTCCCACTCAAAGAGGCTATGTCTAGGTCTAGAGGACAAAAGACATTAGGAAAACAAAACCTCCTGGTTCGCAATTTTGAAGAATGTGACCTTATGTAGTCATTAGAATGATCTATGAATGTTTCCTTTCTCTTGGGAAGGTGAGAGGAGAGGAGAGAATAGAGATATGGGATATTGGCTCTATCTACTACAATTGATACAGCTCGATAGCTTAAGGGAATAGGTACTTATGTAATAGTTACCTTTTACAAGGCTGTAAAGAAGATCAATAAGAATCCGCTGGGGTACACGCTTAGAAGACATCTCTATTCATAGCTGTAGCGATGGGTTGTCACCAACTCATAACCCAACCATAGGACCTAGGCAGAGAAATATCCCCATCTCTTTTCACCAAAGCTATACCTTGCAACCAATTTCAGCATAGTCTTTAGAAATGGATTATTATCGTATATTTCTGTCTTCCCAAACGACACGCCAGACCCCACCCCAACGCCATGTAAAGACTCTCTAACATTCACATTTGCATGTGTTGTGCCATTCTATATGCAATCGATGTATGCAATCCGCCATTGCGTCCTCTACATGAGTGCAATACACATTATCCTCATCTAAGCCATCGTTCGACTCGTCATCGTCATCGTCACCGTCATCTAAATCCCACCACCTAGCATCACAAAAAAGTCAGTCAACCAAACAAATCTCGACTCCCTCCTCTCTGAGAATGTAAAAAAAAGAAATAAACACCTACCACTTCTCTCCCCAGCATCAACATGATAACTGCCCTTAGCACTAGCCCTCTTCGCCTCCTCACTCCTCTGCATCACCGCCCGCCATTTCAGCCCAATAAACAACCCACCCCCAAGGACGATGAAAATGGGGGTTCGTTGACGACTGGCACAGCCAATGGTTAGTACGGAGATACTACTGCTATACTGTGGGGAGCTCTCTTGCTTTGCTTCCAAGCCGAAGCCTGCCGAGGATGTGGATGTGGATATAGGTCTGGACGAGATGACGATAAGGAACGTACGTACCTGAAGAATGAGCGGGGAGGTGGGATGTTTGGCATTGTTCTTTTTGTGTTGGGTCTTTGAGTCTCGTTTTTGGTCCTTGTAGAGAGAGAGAGTGAGAGAGGGTGTGAGGGATGGGTAGAAAGGGAATTTGAAAGTCGTCGTGTGTAGGTGGTTTTTGGGTGGCGATGTGTTGGGGTGAAGTCTCCCACCAAAATGCAAAAAGAGTTTCCCCCGCATGGTACCAAGAACGGTTACTGTACTCAGTAGGAGCTCGCGTGCTATCCGCGGGAGCTTTCCCCGGGTTTTTTGAGACATTTAACTAAGTACTACCTACGAGTAACTACAACATTCTTATGCCTACAAATTTTGTTATAATCTTCAAGTGAGATTTTGCAGTATTTATTGAATCGAAGCGAGTGTCTAATCTTTCTATCTAAGTACCGATCATTTTCTACTCCTTCTCTGACGTAGACATACGAAGTAATAATGCTTGGCATACTCGTACAAGTACTCAGGAGATAAACGACCGCCTTGGCGAGTTCGGTGTCATGTTAATCCGGGCGGTCATTTTGGGATGAGTTCCTCCAAAAGTACTTCATCAAATCCTCGTCACGGCGTCAATTCTCCAAAGTCATGGCACGATAGCTTTCCACTTTGTACCATATCCTTATCTGTTTACGATATTGTACGAAGTCACAAGTCCGAGTCACCTTTCATTACAACTCGTTATCACAACAGCCACGCTGAATTATGCGGGGGAAAAAATGCCCGTGGGTGTGAGGCTCTTATGGGTCCGAAACCAAGCCAATTGCTCAAGTTACCAGACTTTGGAATTGGCAATTACTTCTGTCTTTGACCGCTCAGTGACTTGTCATCACATTTTCCTCTGAAATCTTGGTTTCAGGAGTTGTCAGGATTCATCGCGCGCGCTTCGCTTATTGCAGCCTGCTTTTACCGCCAGGACGCATCTCCAATCTCTCAGTCACCTTCCAAGCTCCTTCCACTTAAGGGCCTCTGAGGGATAGCAGATTGTGTGTATGCACATGGAATTCACGATAAGTATCGTTTTGGCATGTGTTTATTCTCATTCCAGGTAGTCCTTGCGATGGTGTTGAGTAGATGCATAATATCTGAATTACTCAATGCCCTCAACACCATCAGATATCGTGGAATTCATCAAAACTGAGGGCATCGCCGTCGTCCGAAAGATTACATTCATATACTTTTGGTACCTGCATGTTCTTTGCAGATGGTTGAACGGAACAATTCAATTTCATAGGCTCTGGTTTGTAGCCGACGTTGTGGTTGCGATGACCTTCCACTTTCAACCCACAACCTCCAGGAGGTGTGGCACACTTCGGATATTTTCATCTGGAGATATTTCTTTTTCCCCTGATTCATAAGCACTGCCGCATTGCATTCCTTTCTTCCGCCAATTTAGGATATTAATTTGTTATCATCATCAATCGTATCTTCAAATCTGTATATCCACAGTTCATTCACATGAAATACGGTACTTTGGTACTTGCAATCCGAAGTCGGCCAACCAGACCAAGCATTGTTTCGGCACTTATGCCAAGCTCTGAAACTACTCACATGTCGTAATGATTGGCCATGCCAGGCACCGTACCTCGATATAAACTTCTTTTATATGCCCACTCGGATGCTGATCCGTCCCGATTAGGAAGGTCACCAACCACATCCTAACGCCCAAATGGATTTGACCACATTCTTCGATTCCACCCCCAATTCGAATCGGGAGAACGTGCGCTGGCTATTAGCTTATTTTCACTACCAGTGTAAACTGAAACGCGAAGCTTAACGAACCTACGGCAATGATTCCTCATGGGGAAGCTCGGTAATTACCCAGCAACTCCGAGGACGTGTTGTGAAGTCCATGAGGTTCAATCGTTGGATAAGAAAGATAGGCTTGAGATCTTATCGATTACCCTGATAGCTTGCTTTGCGGGGTGAATTTGGATGATAGGGAGTGGGATGGATACCGCACTATCTCATCTGTTGGAATGGTCTCCATTGAGGATATAACTTGATGGATATCCCCTCAAAATCATCATGAGCAGAAGCATCTTCTCTTGCATTCAGCATCGATCTTCAGTCTCTTCTCATCGAAAGGTTTCAATTTCAGTTGTTACTCAAAGTCTCTCACAGACTTTTGTAGTTTAATCAACTTTCATCATGCCTTCTATCAACTCCCTTCTGGTTCTCGCAGCCAGTGTTGTCACCTCTCTCGCTATTCCTCTTGACGGTCGTTCAGTCCTTGAGGCTCGCGTGCCACCTGTAAGAACCATCTTTCTCCAATCGTAACCCTTTGATATCCACGTCCTTCAACTTTCTTACCTTCTCGGTTCACCCGAGCCCTTCCCAAGTCGATCATATTCAAGCTCAAGACCCTTGACTTATTGTCCTCAAGAATCACGACATTCTTTACATCTTAAAGCTTATACACTAACCCAAATAAATCACATAGGGAATCCCTACCGCAGCAGCAGCCAGAACCCAACTCGCAGCCCTCACCGTCGCCGCCCAAGGCCCACAAACAGGCTACGACCGCGACCTCTTCCCAACCTGGAACACCATCTCGGGAAACTGCAACACGCGCGAGACAGTTCTACAGCGAGACGGAACCAACGTCGTCACCTCCTCTTCCTGCGCCGCAACATCAGGATCATGGTACTCCCCATACGATGGAGCGACTTGGACTGCAGCCTCTGATGTCGATATCGATCATATGGTTCCCCTGAGTAATGCGTGGAAGAGTGGTGCAGCAGCTTGGACGACTGCTAGACGTCAGGCTTTTGCGAATGATCTTACCAATCCGCAATTGTGGGCTGTGACGGATAATGTGAATCAAGCGAAGAGTGATCGTGGTCCAGAGGAGTGGAAGCCTCCGCTAAGTATGTTTCTTGCGTTTTCCCACCTTTGTGGTTTGGTAAAGACGACTGGAATATTTGCTGATACTTGAATTAGCCTCGTACTACTGCACTTATGCTAGAGCTTGGGTTAGAGTCAAGAGTGTTTACTCTCTTACCATCACTAGTGCTGAGAAGACCGCTCTTACATCAATGTTGGGCACATGTTAAATTGGTCCTCTACTCATGATACGCCTTTTTATTGTTTTTGCGGTACGGAGTGGGATTGAGGAGCAATTAATTTTGTCTTCTCGTGCTTGATTGGAATGGTTTGAAGGTGCATGGTTTCGTTGCATTGGATAGTTGGCTTGGTCGGCTTGAATTTAAAGGGTTTATATCATCTCCTAGATTGAGATGAGGGAAAGGCGGAATAGGGAATGATAGTACCACTGAAAAATGTGGTCTCTTCAATGAGGAATTCGGAATTGGCTTTTCGGATGGACTACAGATCCTTTTGGTGATGGATGGATGATTACGAACATTGTACATAGGTAGCTGAAATATGGAAATCCTTCACAACCATCTGCTTTTTCCTGTGATTTTACATTCATGTATATCTCCGGTCGCTCGTTCTGCTACTGTAGCCTCTCGTTCTTGTTCTCTCGTCTCCGTGCCTTTATTGTATATTGTCCTTTAGAGCCCTCGCTTTTTGAAAATCCTCTAAGCGAGTGGCACAGTAAGTGAGTGTTACTGCGGTAGTGAATTATATTCTTTCTTCCTACGAGAGCCAGGAGAAGTATATGCAAATATAAAAGCTTTCCATGGACCGATTGTATATCTCGAAAGAAAGTTTTCTCTAGAAGAATATAAACCTTGATATCTCATAGATACGTAGATTGGACAGAAGCTTCGCCACTAACACTAACACTAACGCCACCTAACAACCTAACAACCCGATACAAGTATACTTCCTCCAAATCTCGAATATCTCCCACATTTCCTTCCTACCAACAAAACGACCTCGATCCCCCTCCCTCTTTCTTCAATATCGCCCATCGAAATTCCCACCATACCGTACTCTCTCTTCCCCACATTGCCGCCCCGGGCAAGCCCCAGTCCCAAGTCCACGTGCTTAAACTCTCGCTTCCTACTGTACTGCTTCTTATCTCCCTTATCTGTATACCAAGACACTATCCATACTGAGGGGGAATTAGAATTTGGGTTTGAGGCTTGTAAACTTATACAAGAAGAAGTAGACTCCACCTACCCCACCCGTTCCGTTCCGTTTCGTTTCGCTTGGTACTGTAGACGCTCAAGAAAATGAGTGGACTGAGCCGGATATTAAGCGAAGGGCCGCCGCTGCTTGGCTCCACTGAAACCAAGACATTACTGTAGCCCACGGAGAAATCCCATGAGTCAAGGTCTAAGATTTGTGGGATATGGCTTGAGTCGTTTTCTGTTTATTTGGTGTACGGAACAGGATAGAGGGAAGGCCAAGGATTAAGGAATAAAGATTGAGGATTAAACATGTGGTTAGGAGTGGCTGGGCTGGGCTGGGTCGACCTGTACCGATACCGCTTCCCCATGTCAAAGCGTGGGAGAGGAGGAAAATACTTTCATACTGCTATAGAAGTACAGTATGTGTAGGTACTGCAGATATTGGATGATGGTTTCGCTGCACTAAAGTGTATGATTGAACATTAAGGGAATGATTACTCCCTCCCTCTCTCACTCTTACACATATGAATAACTTTTGAACTAGTGAGAGGGTGACAGGAGGGAGTAAGAATCAGATTGATAAAATCGGAGAATACTTATTGAGAAATTATGTTTGTATTGTATTATTGTATACCACAGTCGAAAACAGACATAAACTTGTAAATGCTTCTTCATGCACTCAAGTACAGAGAAAATAACAACTACTCTACCCCAACCAGATGTTTTGAAAACCAGCCAGCATCCTTAGTTCCAATAAAATCAATCCACCAATTCATCCCACATTATCATACCAAAAATAAGTAAGTGATGTATATACCACTAATCAATGCCTTCCCAAGCACATTCCCATTTACACCCCAGTTTCGATTCATCGATCCTAACTTAAAACCACAAGTTTCCCTCACCATAATTAACATTTAAAAAAACTTAGTTGTCCCATGGATTTGATTATATATACTCCAGAGAGATTCTGGGGTTTTCATCACATCGAAAAAATGGACATTGAATATCCCACACGAGAACCTTCAAAAAAAAAGGGAGCTCTTAGGCAAAAATCCCAACATCAGTAACCACAAACAAAAACCATAAATAATTCATCGCTGTTGGTTCCCGTTGTACTACCTCCTCATTTCTAAATCTTCAAGTCTTGCCGTTCCCAATCTACGCGAAGAGTTCTAACTTCTGTCCTATCCCAGAAATCTAGCCTAGTCACTCCTTCCTTAAGTTCCTTTAGGAAATTATTCGAAGAGAGAGGTTCCATCCTTTGCAGATTTTGGAGGAGAATTTGAGTTTGAGGTGGAAGGAGTGGAGTTGGGGCATTGAGGGCATGCAGATGGCGAGTAGGATAGCTCAAATACCCTTACATATGTCTAACGCAACATTATTCGAAAGACCCTTCATTGGTCTCATGAACTGATCTCCTCTTCAAAAGCGTGTAGCATTCCCACATAAAAAAACTGATTTTAGTTAAATTTCAATTTCAATTTTCCACCACCCCCAAAAGACGCCATGCTAAGCAGTAAAATACCAACATCTTCTACAACAATCTACCTACATTACTTCGGCGCCTTTCCCTTCGCTTCCGTCTCCCCAAGCTCCCGAATATAAACCTTCGTCACCCCCTCTCCACTATAATCCTCCTGTCCATTCTCGAAACCCGGACAAACCCCAATAGCCAAATACTTGCCATCACACGAGAAGCACAGCGCCGCCACACTCTGAGGATACTTCTGATACTGTCGAATTCTCCTCTTCGCATTCGCATCCCAAAGTGCCACAACCCCATCCCCACCTCCAGAGGCAAAAGTTCCAAAGCCGGGATGGAAAGCTAGTGCATTGACAGGATACACGACGTCTGCTCCTTCATTATCGGGGTCTGGCTGACGATGACATTTAAATGCGTATTTTCGTGCTTGTGAGTCGGCGGAGGGATCGAACCATTCTACAGCTACGCGGCCCTCGATGCTGGAACTTGCGTAGCCGTCGGAGTTGGGCATACAAGCTACAGCTCTCGTCATGAATTTTAGTGAGGATTCGCGTTGTTGCCAAGGGGTGAGTTCTGTGGCGCCGTTGGACTGGGAGGTGGTTTGGAGGATGGAGGTGAGTTCGTAGATGTAGACCAGACGGGCTGCCATGGCTACTACGAGTTTGGATTCCGTGATGGAGAGAGAATGGGGTTTTGCGGGGAGAGTTATGGTGGTTGATTCGGCTTGGGGGGTGTTGAGGGTATGGAAATGAAGGGTTGAGTCCCACGATGCTGAGACTAGTAGTGCTGTAGATTCCCATATTAGAATCATCATGTAGATGGAGAGAAGGGGAAAGTTTACTCACAATGTTCCTTACTGTAAACCACCGACTTCACAGGCGCTCCATGTGTACTCAGTACCGTCTGTTCCCCAGTCTCTAAATTTATCCTAACCACCAGAATTAGCCCAGAGCTTCTACTGAGTATATCATAGCTTCTTCTCACCTCTTCACCTGCCAATCCATTCCTGCAGTAAAAGCTTCGTTATCGTCGGCTCCGAAACACACGTCGAGGACTGGCGCTCGGTGTTCATACTTTTCGATCAGCTTCCCTCCTTCTTCTTCGCTGGAGATATCATACAGGTACGCATGTTTATCCCACGAAGAAACCAGTAGGCGCGTTGGGGAGCTCGGCGCAAATTTGACCGCGGAGACCGCGTCGGTTGGAGGTTGCGAAAGCTCGTATTGGATTGCTGGGAGTTATTAGCAATTGGTATATTACATGGGGAATGGATCTGTATCCGCAGTTTTGGGAAGAACTTACTGGGAGCCATTTTTAGGTATGAGGAGATCGCTTGGTACTGGTGAAGCTGGAAAGTTGATGATTGTATTTACTTTCGCGCTTCATAATTCTGCCGTTTTAGCGGTGAGCAGAGCTACGCTGGAAAAAGGTAACTTTAAGGTTAATTCAGAAGGCTGTACTGTGAACTTTTGAACAATAAACCTTAACAAATTGTTTCTGCACAACTACACAACTACAAAGATTTTGATCGACAGAAACACATATTCACCCAAATTCTGAGAATTAACAGGTAGTTGATGGTGACTTCTCACAGCTACTAAAATACCATCCTTTGTAATCAACTCAGCGTCCCCAAAGCTACCCCGCCACCAGCGACTCCTTCTCTGGCTACATCAGAAGAACAACAAATCCAACCTCAAAATGCCATTTGCACAGCTTGTGCTAGGAAGCCCTGGAGCAGGGAAGAGCACATACTGCAATGGAATGCACCAATTCATGTCTGCGATAGGACGAAAATGCTCTGTCGTGAACCTTGACCCCGCCAACGACCATACTGGCTACCCGTGCGCCATCGACGTCCGCGATCTAATAAAACTGGAAGAAGTAATGGAAGAAGATGATCTCGGACCCAATGGAGGAGTACTGTACGCGCTCGAGGAACTGGAACATAATATGGAGTGGTTGGAAAAGGGATTGAGTGAACTCGGCGAGGATTATGTACTTTTTGATTGTCCCGGGCAGGTGGAGCTTTATACACATCATTCGTCGTTGCGCAACATATTTTTCAGATTAGGGAAACTCGGGTATAGAGTGTGTATTCCTTCTGTGATTTAGGATTATGGTAGGTTTTGTGCTGACAGTTTTGTAGATGGTAGTACTTCATCTTTCCGATTCTTACTGCTTAACCCTTCCTTCGCTATACATCTCGAATCTAATACTCTCTCTACGAGCTATGCTACAAATGGATCTACCACATCTAAATGTCTTGACAAAAATCGATAAACTCTCTTCCTATTCACCTCTTCCCTTCAATCTTGACTTTTACACGGAAGTACAAGATCTCTCATATCTCCTGCCACATCTGGAGCAGGAAACCGCCGTCGGATCCAAGTTCGAAGGGCTCAACACGGCCATCGTCGATTTGGTGGAGAGTTTTGGTTTGGTCGGTTTCGAAACTCTTGCGGTGGAGAATAAGAAGAGTATGATGCATCTCCTCCAGGTTATTGACCGAGCAGGTGGTTATGCTTTTGGGGGAGCGGAGGGAGCAAATGATACTGTTTGGCAAGTTGCAATGCGAGAAGGTGTAACCACAATGGATGTGAAGGATGTCCAAGAGCGCTGGCTCGATGCGAAAGACGAATTCGATGAGTTGGAGCGGAAGGAACTGGAGGAGCAGGCCAAAGCTCGAGACGAAGCTGAGCGGGCAGCACAAGCCAAGGAAGAAGAAGATGATGATCTCGATATGATTTCCATGCCACCTGGAGATAGTGGTGTAAAAGTTGTTAGGAAGAACCAATGATACCCTTCTCAGTCATCGTCACTGAGTTCCTCGTCCTCGCTATCCACTGCGTCAACCATGGTGATATCGTTTGTCGCGTCTGCCGCATTATTCTTTCCCCCTTTTCCAAAAATGTTGTCTAGTGTTGAATCGCTCTGTTCGCCCATCTCTTTTCTTGCCATAATGACAATCTCCTTTGCTCTTCGAATTCCTTCTTCCTCTGCCTTCCGAATCGTCCCACTGACTCTTACAACCCTGAATACACAGTTTTTCCCATTCTTAACCGGTTCCTTAGTCAAAAAAGACAACGCCGCCCATGCGATTTGATAATGCGATCGCGAAACTCTTAGGATGAACGTCGAGGTCGCTTGCGAAAAGTATTTTACTATTGAAAATACCTGTTAACTCAATACTCCCAATCTCTGACACACACAGAAATTGTATACTACTTACTCTGCAAACTATCCAACACCGCTCCCGACCCATAGTCCCCAAATAACTCAAGGACCTGCGCGCGAATCGCTTTGAGTAGCACGTTTTGATCTAATGAGCTGGAGGTTGGTTGGTTGAATGCGACGACGTCTGGGACTGGGATTTTTGAGATGGCGCTTTCTGATTTTGGGTAGAGAATATTAACTAGGAGGTAGCGGTTCTTTATGCGAACCATGATTGCTGTAGAGTTGGTTGTGTTGAGCTTGTGGGCTTGTGAGGTGTTATAGACGCGGTGGTACAAAAGATTTGGAAGACGCGATGCGACTATTTTTGGTGGGGTGTGACGTTTCCGGAGCGAGAAGGTGGGGAAAAAGTTCGTGTTTGCTCTCGCCAGTTAGACACTTTTCTTTTCGAATTTTGTAAGAATATGTAGCAGTAATGTAATATAAAGCTCAAATTTTCAATTTAGTTACAAGTTAGTCAATTCCGAGTCTCTCAGTATTTTTCACATATTTTTCAGACTTGTGTAGAGTGAGGAGAATGCCTTCTTATACAGGGTATTCGATGTGTAACAACTAACGGACATTGGATATTTCCCCGAAGTTGCACAAGAGACTCACGTCAGCGAATATTGTACTTCAAGTACTCACTCGAGTCCGGACTTACCGTACAGTACAACTATACAAAAAAAGAAGAAGACAAACATCAGAAAATGTCGGAGTCCAGTCCTCTTCGTGCGGCGATTTTGATCGTGTCAACGACCGCTTCGAGAGATCCCTCGACAGATTCTTCGGGTGCCATCTTGACGTCGGTCTTTGAGAATGAGGGGTCCGGTAAGTGGAAGGTTGATGTGGTGATGATTGTCGGGGATGAGGTTTTGGATATTCAACGTGCTGTTACGGCTTGGTCGGATGGGGTGAATGCTGTCAATTTGATTATTTCGACCGGTGGGACGGGCTTTGCGGTTATGGACAATACTCCTGAGGTATGAGTTTCTCACCAGCTTTTGCTATATGTCGAATTCCGTTGCTGATAGTATAATAGGCTGTTACTTCTCTCCTTCATAAACAGGCGCCAGGACTTGTTCATGGAATGTTGGCTGCTTCATTGGCGATAACTCCTTGTTAGTATTCTTCAAAACGTTGACTTACAGAACCATAGATGGCTGATCAGCTGATTTTGTAAAGTTGCTCTCATGTCAAGACCAGTGGCTGGTGTTCGGAACAAGACGCTCATCATCACACTTCCCGGATCTCCGAAGGGAGCAAAGGAAAATCTTCAATCTATTATAAAACTACTTCCACATGCATGTCAACAAGCTGCTGGAGCAGACTCAAGAACCCTCCACGATGGAGGTATCAAGAAGTTAGAGAAAGAAGCGGGAGTGAGCGCTTCCTCAACTCCACCACCACCGTCATATAGACACACCCATGATCACTCTCATGGACATTCCCATAGTCAACATGGACATAATCCAGGCCACGCAATGCCTATCCGTCATACTGTTCCTTCCGAATGGCCATTATCAAACGACCCCAGTCTAGGACCAACTCGAAGGAATCGTTCTTCACCATATCCTATGGTATCAGTTGAAGAAGCCATGGGTCTCATAAAAGAGCATACCTCATCGCCACTGGTAGCCTCGGCAAAAGTCGACGGAAACTTGGTTGGATCAGTCCTCTCCGAAGATGTCACAGCCACTGAAGCAGTTCCCGCCTATCGAGCAAGCATCGTAGATGGCTACGCTGTGGTTGCACAGAACGGGGTCTCGAGTAAAGGCATCTTTCCAGTGGCCTCCGTATCTCACGCCACACCAGGAGAAATCAAGCCTCTACGACCGGGAGAAATAACACGCATCACAACCGGTGCTCCTCTCCCACCTGGTGCCAACTCTGTCGTCATGGTTGAAGATACCCTTTTGAAAACCATGACCGAAGACGGCAAAGAAGAAAAAGAAGTCGAGATCCTTGCTTCGGACGTAGAAGAAGGAGAAAACATCCGCGAAATCGGCTCCGACATCCAAAAAGACTCCCTAATCCTCCGTAAAGGCGAAGAAATCTCTGCCATTGGCGGTGAACTGGGACTTCTTGCATCCGTTGGTCGAGCCACCGTGCAAATCTACAAGAAACCAACCATAGGCGTCCTCTCGACCGGCGATGAAATCATTGAGCACTCACGTGCTGGTCCTCTTGCTCTGGGTGAGGTCCGCGATTGTAATCGACCCACCATCATGTCTGCTATTCGCGGCTGGGGCATGGGCTTCAAGGTCGTAGACCTGGGTATTGCTCGAGACGCGCCAGGTGCATTGGAAGAAACACTCCGTGAGGCTTTGAGGAAGGTTGATGTTATCATTACCTCCGGCGGTGTCTCTATGGGCGAACTTGATCTTTTGAAACCTACGATTGAACGTTCTCTTGGTGGAACCATACATTTCGGACGAGTATCTATGAAACCAGGAAAACCAACAACCTTCGCTACGGTACCTTGTAAGAACAACTCCGGTGATCGCATCACCAAAACTATTTTCTCCCTACCTGGGAATCCAGTCTCGGCAGTCGTGACTCTTCACCTCTTCGTTCTTCCCGCGCTGCATCATCTCTCTGGTATCAAGCCAGCAGGCTTACCGAAGATCCTGGTGGAGTTGGGTCATGAATTCAGATGTGATCCGTTGAGGAGGGAGTATCATCGTGTGGTGGTGGTGATGGATGAGAGAGGTGTTTGTGTTGCCACTAGTACAGGTGGACAGAGGAGTTCTAAGGTGGGCAGTTTGAAGAGTGCGAATGCATTACTTTGTTTGCCTGTTCAGAAGGAGCTGTTAAGGAAGGGAGACAAGGTTGAAGCCTTGCTTATGGGGAGGATAAGGAGTTTGTTGGATGGGTTTTGAGGGGCAGTGGGTTGGTAGGTAGGTGGGTGGGATTGATTGTTACGAAGGGCGGGTGGAATCCTTTCATTATTTCTTTTTGATCAGCTAGCGCATGTAGACTTGTAATGATTTCAGCTCTTCCCTCATAGTATTCTCGTAAGATTGCATCTATGTTGTGCTTACTGCTAAGCGAATCCTGAAATAAAAAAAACTTCCTCAATACAGAAATAGAAGCTAATATGTCCCTTTTCAAATCATAAACTCGTTAGCTAAAAGTAGTGAATATACTCTTATAGCCACAGAGCGAACCTCCCTGGCGGTGAACTTTGACAATTATCATATTCGAACCAAAATCGTGATTCGTGTCGCTTCTTCCAATCCATGGAGTATTGACAAAACAATTGATCTTGGGTAAACACGCGGAGTGATCGCGTATATCTGTTACCATGGAAACTAATTCGCGAAAATGCGATGTGCAACAAAAAAAAGTTGTAGTTTTCTTGCTTCACTTGCGAGGATTCACTTGAAGTGCCTCGAAGAGGAGGGGTTAGGAATAGGTGGCTTGATGTACACCACACAGAGAATCAAGCACCGAGAACCCAACCCCCATCAACCACAGTGAATCTCAGCACCCCACCCTCTACCGCACAGCTCCCCCATACACATGACCAATACCCCCACCCCTTTATGGAGGAAAAAGTGGCCCAGGACCCACCCCACACACATGTATAACCCAAGATAACCATCCCCCCAGCAAATCCAACAATTATACACCTGTTGGTGGTACCCTAGGTAACTGCAGTGGCCTAGTGGTCCGACCCGACAATGCCCAAAGGTTGTACTAGCCTTGTAAAATCCATAGTAAGTACTTATAAGCTAAATGATAACATAAAACTCAATTCGTCTGGTTTTAGGTCCGTTGCGCTCTTTAGATGGGAGTTGGATTTTTTTTTTTGGAAATTTTTTTTTCTGAGTTAGGAAGGAAGAGTTCTTTTTTTTTTGTGGGGGAGGGGGGGAGGAGGTGCTCTGAGGGCACGGGAGAGGCACTGAGAGGGTTGGTAATAGGGTGTGGACGAGTGAATGGTGGCTCGCTTAGTGAATGCCGTTTAGGAGTGAGAGGTATATCCGTATAGGGTAACTAAGCAAGCTGACATATATTATTTAATCCAGTGGATCACTTTCCCATAGCAACAACCTATAATCAGTAGGATGATTTCACGCTTACGTAAACGTTTCTTCCTAAAGGAAGCCCGTCCTTTGTTAGAAGTATAGAACAAACTCTCTCTACAAAGTAATATACCAAACTTTCCATACAAATCACACTATATTATTTCGGCTCAGCCTTTGTCTGGTAGCCTGGGCTTCACTTGATAAGGTACGAATAGCGTTTTTAATATCCCCCCCTCTTATAGTTCTTACGTTACTATTTATAACAATAAACATGCGAACCCAAGCTAGTAATCATGGAGTTCTGCTTTCCCGAAATGTCCTTCCCATCTCATTCCCAAACGTTTCCCAGATCTATCTGAATCCATAAACCGAAATCGATACATACCAGAAAGTCAAAGTCTTCGTGAGATATCAAAATCACATCACCAGCCTAGACTTCAACATGGCATTCACAACCCTCAACGGCTTCGCCACTAGTAACAGGTGCAAGTACCCCGCATCTCTGATTCCCCTTCTCAATCCCCCCTTCCCCACTCCCCATCCACCCCTCAACACCTCGCTAACCCCCCTTTCCAGGCCGGCGCAGGAATAGGTCAAGAAGTCGGTTTCGCATTCGCAGAAGCCGGGGCCGCAGGCGTACTTTTTGCAGATCTCAACCTCGAAAACGCCACTGCGAACGCTGAGACTAGTAAGGAGCACGCCAGAAACCCATCGTATGTTGCGTTAGCGATCCAGGTTGATGTAACGGTTCCTGAAAGCGTGCAGGCGATGGTGGATTTTGCGATGGAGTCTTTTGGGAGGTTGGATTATTGTGTTAATTCTGCTGGTGTGAGTTCTCTCTTTTCCTTTTCTTCTTGCTTTTATGAAGTTATTCCTTCTTGTTATCAACATCTCGTACTCTCATCTCCCATCTCTCTCTCAACCCCCAAAGAGTAGAAGCAAAACCAATCCCCTCCATACTAACCATACTAGGTAGGAGCCACCTCCCTCCAGGCCACCAAAGAAATCGACATCGCCAATTTCGACACCACACTATCTATCAACGTCAAAGGCACCATGCTGTGCGTCCGCGCCGTCTCTCAAGCCATGAGCACCCAAGAACCACTTCTGCATCAAGGCCGCCATGGAGAACGGAGTCTCGGTCGGGGGTCAATTGTTAATATGGCGTCGGCGACTTCGTATGTGGCGGGTCCGAAGATGATGGCGTATGTTGCTAGTAAACATGCTGCTATTGGGATTACTAAGACTGCTGGTAAGTTTTTCTTAATCACATATTCTCATCTCTTCCATCCCCTCCCCTTCTCAAAACACCCCTTTCTCCCTAAACCAACCTACCCGAGACATAAAACTAACTAATCCCCACCCAGCACTCGACAACATCCCCCACCACATCCGCGTCATCGCCCTCTGTCCCTCCTACGTCCACACACCCATGTAAGATACACACGCAGCCTGGCGCGGGTGCCCGCACTGGATAGGCTCATCGAGCGCGCAAGTCCGCTCGAGAGACCCGCGTGTGTGGAGGAAGTAGCCAATCTGGCTGTGATGATGTGTAGTCCCAGTGCGAGTTATGTCAATGGGACGGGGTTGTTGGTTGATGCGGGGATGTTACTTAGTGCTAATGTGTGAGTGTATCTCTGTGCTGTGAAGTTACTTAGGTATATGGATTGTGGGCTGGTGAGTAGGTTGTTGGTGGTGTGAGGCTTGAGAGAGAGAGATTTGGAATTTAGTATGGTGTTGTGATTTGTTTTGGTTGCTAGGGTTTTGGAAAATGCATGTGTACCTTGAGGGTACTAGAGAGGTGAGAGAGTTTAGAAAGGGGTTAAGATATAGATATCACTAGTTTAATATAGCTCGTCAAAACACAAATCAGACATATTATAAAACAATTAACTACTTAATTACTAACTACTTATTTAAGTACCTAACTACCCCCTTCAAACCCTCCCTCCTAACCCCTTTCTTTCCTTCTCCCTCTTATCTAAACAACCCCCCTCTTATCTCTTCCTCATAAGCCCCCCTATTCCCTATTCTCTACCCCCTAACCTCCCTCCCTCTATCCACTAATCCAACCAACATTACTCACCTCCATACAATTTCTCCATCATCTCAGAAGAGGTACTTCTCCTCACCGTATCTGACAGTTCATCAAGTCGCTCGTAACAGTACTTGCAACACTACCCACCAGCTCAGAACATCCTTACTTTTTACCAGCGACTACAATAAGCCCGTATCTTCGTAGGATTACTACATCACATAATCCCTCATAACCAATTCCTGTCCTGTTATCGGGATTTTGTTTTGTTGTACGTGGTGGATATCGTGATTTACTTATTTGGGTGAAGATCACGTTGTGGTGGTGTTTAGACTGTAGCATGTAAGATTCCGGTGTAATATATACGAGTAGTCCTTGTGGAAGCCAAGGTTAGGTAAAGGGAGGGGTTCTTATACTTCTCTACTTCTCTACTTTCCTACGATATATGAGGGTATGGGTAAGACATCTGTAGTAAGCGGGCGTAGGATTGTTATGAAAGGATAGTGGTAAAATAGGGAGAAGGTTCGAGGGGTATTACTACAGATGATTGGTGAGTAATTGAGTGGAGTTGGAGTTTGTAAGGAGTTTCAAATATTAGGGTGTTATATTCTTGCTTCATTGGAAATGGTTCGTGTTAGTATCTAAATGCATTTCCTGTTATTACAGTATTGTAAGTCTTACCAGTGTAGGGAATAGTGCAAACTGCGCAGTTTTCAGTACAGGTTGAAAGTCGTAAAACTAACCACAGTTCTAGTGTTGTCAGTAAAACTGTAGTACAAATTCTAGAGAACTAACCATAGTATACTACGATAGTGCTACTAAACTGTATATAAAATCAGTTAAAATTTAAAGCTATTATCTAGTCTAATTCCTAGGTTTCTCTAGTAATTAAACTATCCACTTCCTTCGTGATTCTCTCGTCGTCCTTAATCTCTAGCTACTTAATCTGCTTATTAATCCGTGATATAGCCTCCTCTATATCGAATAAACTAAACCAATTTTTAAGATACGAGAGAGCGTTAATTGAAGGTATTCTAAGGCGGTTACGACGATCTATTATTATTATTTTAGTACTAGAGAATACTCGTTTAGGACTAGCTAATATAGTAAGAATCGAAAGTACGTTAAGAGCTATCTTCGATAGATTTAGATATTATTATTGTTAAGTAGGTTCTAACTACTATATAATTATATCTATATAAGTTACTACTCGTAGAGAAGAATAGTATAACTTATACTTATTAGATAAGGTATTAGCGTTTAATAATTCGTATTTTTTATAAAGGAACTATAGGAACGAGTTCTTATTATTCTTTAGTATTAATAGCTTACTATTTATATACGTATTTATATTAGAAGGTAAAGAACGATATTTCGAAGTCTAGAGTCTAAGTACTAACTTTCTAGTATTCGCTTAAAGTTTACTAATCTAATTCTTCTTAATATAGTACTATTTATACCTTAGATATAGTATAAGTGAGGCGGTATATACTAGTAATTCGTTAAACTTTTAATAGTACTTATTAAGCTTTTCTTAGCTAGAATTCAATATCTTACTAAGTATAAGATTATCTCGATATTTATCTTTTATATACTTAATGTCAAGGGTTGTACCCGTGGAGTGGTCTTGGAGTGCTCTAGCGACACATGTGCACGTGACAGTATATGCAAGTGACAGAACTTTCTGAAACGTGGCAGAAATATCTAGAGCTCTCTAGAACTGCTAGCGGACACGTATGTTAGAATCTTCTAGAAACTATAGACTACTTATATAAGTAGGCAAGAGGACTGGCTTAGGAACGGTAATAAAACCTTCTTATATATAGATAGCTTTAGTAGTTTTAATTCATTATCTTTGACTACAAGCCCTAATAATTCTTATCTATAAATTATATTAAGAGTTTATTAGGTTTATTCTTATAATTATTCTCGGCTATAAGTTTATTATTAAAGGCTACTAAATCCTCTATATTATAGACCTCTTAAACAAGTAGTATAATAGCGATTTTCGGAGAAGGAGATAATATAAATAATAAAAGAGCTTAATAAGTCTTTTCTAATAGCTTATAAGGCCTTTCTAACCTTCGAGGAGTTAGTAGAGGCTCTTCTAAAGGTATTATAGTAATAGAATAGCTAGTAGTAAAGAGGTAGTTTATATAAGAATCTTATAATAAATTAAGGTATAATAGAGCGAAGTTTTAAAGGTAGTAGGCTAAAGGCTAATTAGATTATAAGGAATTATAAAATTTAGCTTAAAAGGGCTAGGCTAATAATTAAAGTTTCCGATATCTAGACTACCTACCCTAAAACCTACCTAAAACCTACCTAAAAGAAGTATATATACAGGAATTTTAATTAATATCTATACTTAGTGCGTAGTACAGTGCAAACTAGCAGTTTTGGACCTATAAACTGCACTAACCAGCTAGTTTATATATTACTTTTAAAACTATAACAAATAGCCTATAGTGCACTACGTAGTGCATTTAGTGCAGTACAGTGCACTACGCACTGAACTTATTCCCCACACTGAGTCTTACTGTACTAGAGTACCTTGTTGAGTCGAGAGTGCGGGGTCACAATCCTCTACATTATCGGATCTTACCACGACCGCATAGAAGTACTCATAGATACCTCTCAAAACACCTACCTACCAACCTACCAATCAACCCCACACCACATAACCCACCTTCCATATCCCCAATCCCCATACTTATCTATCAATCCATCCCCAACCCTCCAAATCGATCGATTCGGACACTTAAATCTATCTACAGTCCGAAAGCGAATTCAAGACGAATAAACAAGCATCCAACGCGGGCATGCCATGGATTCCATGGATACAATGACGTGTTTGCTGCAGAGTAATATATTCCTGCATCGTCCGCAAGAGCACAGGAGAATGTCGGGTACAGTAGGGATCGGAGGACGGCCCAAGCTCCCGATACCCCTCCATGCCCCGCAGCTCCTGCGACTTCTTACATGTCGTGTTGTGGTTTTGATCTTGACGGGGAAGACGCTGATGAAGCGAGGGATTCATGTTATTGAGATTCCTTAGATCTGAGAAACTTGCTGAGTAGTGAGATGATTGGAGTCCCCCACTCTGGGTAGGGGAATAGAGGAGGTAAGTTGGCTTGGTTTGGATAGGAGGACTGGAGGAGCTGCATGCAGGTGGAAGCAAACCACACACAGCATATCAAGCTACGGGGAAGAAAACTCCAAGAAGCAATTCTCTGCGATATACAGTACAAGTACCGTAAGCAGTTTCCTGCTGGACATGGTTAGAACTGCATATCTCCATCCCCACAAAGGTTCGACCGACATTAAGTTTGCAAGTTTCCTATTCCGGGAGAGGTGAAACGTACTAGTTCTCCCTCCTAAGAAGTATCAGGATAGGATCTTCGAGAGCGTTGGGACAATGCGAGCATCTTATTCCTTGAGAATGGGAACGCTTGAATTGATGGGTTTGTATACAGGCTGGACTCTGGAGAGAATTGGTGATTCGTATAGGTACTCGAGGTGCTGTGAGATACTGTACGAAGTAGATCACGCGACATGAAACAATCCCAATCAATCGATGAGATTTAATCTAAACGAAACTTGCCGATCTCCTCGTCGAGAAGAAATCGAAATGTATTGTACATTTCCGGCCAATTAAAGAGAGTTTTTTGTAGACGACGGATATACGTATAATACTATATCGAGTACTCGTAAGTAGTAGAGTA
The DNA here is from genome assembly GCA_900536445.1 of Hymenoscyphus occultus. Classification (NCBI taxonomy): domain Eukaryota; kingdom Fungi; phylum Ascomycota; class Leotiomycetes; order Helotiales; family Helotiaceae; genus Hymenoscyphus; species Hymenoscyphus occultus. The sequence goes on from UNPT01000021.1 coordinate 38,385, forward strand.
GAGTCGAGTAAAGCAGGTAAGCTGTGCCAGACCAGCATGATGCAGTCGGGACTGGTTGATATCAATGGGATATGGGAATGGGTTGGGTTGGTTGGAAGGGAAGGTACCATTGTGGCTGGTTGTACATGAGGATGTACAATGTGCTGTGCCCATTCCCATTCCTAATCGTTCCCATATCAGCGTTGCATCTGGGCTATTTCCGTATTCCATTATCTTTTCGTCTATCAAGCTTCCTTCTCATGGTGACAGCTACTACTACTTCAATCCTCAAAAGACTAGGTACTGCTGTCCAAGCGAGCACGGAAAAGGGGGGGATGGAAGGGTAAGGTTACTTGGTACTGTAAAGCAAAATATGGTGTAGATAGTAGATCGTAGATGTAGTATGAAACTGACTAGCCAACATGCCACCAACACCTATCAAGAACGCTACAAATTTAGCTCCAAACTCAACGGATACTAGCTCTACTAGTTCCGTCCCAGACTCGGTATCTGGTAGATCACAAGCATACTTCGGTATGACGCCAGCGCTCCTCCTTATCCACAACTCTTCTATGGCTGGGACAGCAAGATAGTCCACGCCAAGTCCATACCAAGTCCAAACACACCACCCTCACAACCGCACTTCCACACCCATACACACCCACACCAAACACCCGCAAAGAAATCCTTATCGCTGCACCCAACCCTCCCCAGCATCTCGACCAATGAGCCCACGTGGGATCTTGTATAGGCCAAGGAGCAAACTGTGGAGGCAGATATAAAGCACGGCCTACTATCCTACCTCATCTAGATCCAAACTGTCACTGTCTCGATTTTCCGTTTTGGCTACTTTTTTTTTATACGCCGTGGAGATTTATATTGGATTTTTAGATTGCTTTTCCGACGGGAGACAACCGGGTCGAGGGCGAATGTAACGCTACGATGGCGCCTGGACACGTGCGTGAGCAGTTGGACCTGGATCTGCGTGGTGCTGGTGTTGGTGTGAATCAGTTCAATTTGGCTAGTTCGATTGCGGATAGGATGAATGTGGTGCCGGGCTTTAAGACGAGTGCTGGTGAGTTCTTTTCTCTCTCTCATTTTTATCTTTTCCTTCTTGGATTATTTTCTGCTCTGTAAGGAATCATTTGTTGTGGTTTGGTGGTTGTGTTTTGATGCCCGCAAAATCTGTGAGTGCAGAAAATGATCCCGGGATTTTTTTTCTTTGCGACCTCAATTTCTCCGTCCTCTTAGTTGGAGATGGGTTGCAACAATTTTGGCTACTTTTCCTCCCGCAGTCTAGTGAAAGACTGGAATCTCCAAGGCTCACGTTAAAGAGAATACAAGCTAACAACTCCCTCATAGCATTCTTCACCTTCCTCCGCGCAAACCTCGTCCTTCCCGAATCCTCACTCCATCTCGACTCCAATTACTCAACCCCAACTCTCTCGCCCTACTACTCTCAAACTCTCCCACCAGTCTATACTCTCCCTCCCTCCTCCCTCTCAATAGTCTCCACTGCACCAACCTCAAAAATGTCACACTCACGATCCTCATCCTCGTCCTCGTCCACATCCACAAAATCAAAGCGAACACGCACTCCACCCCCCAATCCACTTGACGACATTCCACCCCTCACAACCACAATCCTCACATCCGACTCCGACAAAACCGCCGCCTTGAAACTAATAGCCGACTCAATCGCACAACAACGACAATTCGCCGCGCGCTGTATAATCTTCCATCCCCTCACAATATCAATCTACATCCTCCTCCTCGGCATCGCCTCGAAACTTCTCTACACCCCGCAAAATGGCTTCGCAGTCGTCGCAACGACCTGCGCGGGCATCACCATGACCTTCCTAATCGCCATCCGCGGCCTCACATCCCAATACCTCGTCTACGCCGAACAAACTACCTGGTCCTTCCTCCAAAACCCAAACACCGGAGAACCCGACCTGGTCCTGGGTTCACACTTCGGCAGCACCCTCATCGGCGCTCTCGTCCTGCGCTTGGAACGTAATCCCTCCTCCCCAACAACAAAAAAGCGCGGGGGAGGGAATAAAAGCAAGAACGGCGGACAGGGAATTATCCGCGCGTGGACGGTCGGGTTGCGGTACCGAGGGAAGGGCGTGGGGACCGAGTTACTCGAGGAAGCGGTTAGGATTTCACGAGAGAGGATGGGGATCAGTGCCGAGGTGGGGTTTGCGAGGGAACATGCGAATGGGAGGTTGGTTGCGCCGGAGATGTTTAATGGTGGGTTTCGGGGGAGGGAGAAGAGGGCTGCGAGGTGTTTGGAGAGGGTGGTAGGGGAGACGAGGAAGAGGTAGGGGAGTGAATAGGTGGGGTAGGAGATGTGAGTAGGGAGTTGGGATTGAGCTTGAGATTGATATACCCCGGGGTCTCTTGTTTTTTTTGCTGGCGCATGGGTTTGGATATAGGTAGATACCGTGGAGTGGATTTAGCTTGGGATTGCACTGTTTTCTATAGATAGAGAGAGATAAGATTCTCGAATGTCAATAGCTGTGTTTGCACTAATCATACCCTCTCGGATTTAAGGACTCCACATTGAGATAAAGAGTACGGTAGAGTCATGGAATCGCGATTTCTATAGGATGTTATATTATATTCCCATATACCATAACTAGGTAGAAATAGTAGATACTATAGTACTCCGTAAGTAATAAACACCTATAGTTCACGAACTACACACACACAGTCTTCACCATCTACGGAGTATCTATCATCTATCTATTCACCATATGTAGGTACCTGGGTACCACGTACCTTGCCCGTTAGTACGAAAGTATAAATCCAAAATTAATTTACTTTCTTCCTTATCAAAGTTCCCCACTTCGCTACTTACTCACTCCACTTCTACTTTCACTTCCACTCTATAGTATAGTATAGTAGGTATAGTAGGTATAGTAGGTATAGTAGAGTAGAGTAGAGTAGAGTAGAGTATATCCGTTTGAAACTATGTGTTTCGCTAAACAAGACCAAATGAAAGAGGGAATAATACTGTTTATTAGGATTTGGACTATAGATAAGCTACTTTTTCGTTCTTTATATCTCGCTAGCTATGGTATTTATCTTTCCTCATCCAGGTTAAACGTCATTATTTTCTGAATCTTTGTGTTGTGGTGCTTCTCCTGGAGGATATTATTGAAGTGGCACAACTTTCTTTACTAAGAAGTATAGAGCAAACTCGCTTAGATAGTAAAACCTCTTCTAGCGTACTAAGCTATAAGTAGGTGTGTAGATTTATTCTAACATATATTCTAAAGTATCGTTAAAGAGAATAGATCCAGGATATCAGAGTCGGATTTCGATAAATTAATACAGACCCCGAATTACTATCTCCCTAGTATCGTCCACATAGCTTTCGCTACCATCATTTATCATTCGCACTCCCTTCGTCGTAGCTTATAGTACAAATCACCGCCTACACTTACACCCAATACACCCCAAGTTCCTACAATGGAGAAAGTTTGTTAGTTTCATAATATATCCTCCTTGTAATCAAGTTAATCAACTAACCAATCTCGCTTATCAAACTTCATCTTCGCCTATTGATATTGAACCCCTTACTATAAGATCTTACTATAACACCACGATATTATAACACCGTATCTATGATAACTACAATTATAATTGAAATCTACTTTGAAAAACATATAATACCGAATGTCTCCCCACTCTATACTATCGCTAATTAACCTATATCCGTAAGTCTTATATCTTACAATTCCACAATTCCACAACACAATAACCCGGCCACCATCGCACAGTACACCAAACCAAACCAATCCCATCCCAATTTATCATTTCCCTCCCCCTTCCCACTCACAAAACCCATCCACCACTACCACCTACCGCTCAATATCTAATTTCGCTACCCACCCAAGCTACCATAACCCACTCTTTCCATACATACAATACAATACAAAATCCCTTTAGGTTATTCTTCGATTATGATCTGGAATTTAGATGGCTGAGCTAGGATGCTATAGACATGATACTTTTGACAGGAGGATATGGATATAGAGGAGAGGAGAGGAGTTGAGATATCGAGGGCCCTTAGAATATGCTAGTATTAATTTATCAATGGAAATAGATAGGAGGGCGGGTATTAAGGTGTATTATGTCTGTAAAAGTATAGTGCATTTAAAGGATTCCAGTACTCTAGTAAGGATCAGGTCAGGATAGGGTGTCAAAATTTCGTTGGATATTTGGAAGGCAGTGGAATCTTCAAGGAGCAGCGTTCGAACAAACTACTTAACAATTCGAGTGCTACTCGAGTTATTCAAGGAAAAGTTGAGTATGTACTACCATTTACCTTAACTCAATTCGTTTCGAACGCTGTCAAGGAGGTTGCAAGGACAACAATTCCATTACAGAACAATAAATTTTACTGTTTGTTTGTGATAACACTCCTCATAATTAAGTAATTTTTATAATACTCGTAATGTCAACTAAACGCCCGACAAAGTATACCACCCACCCAATTAACTGCCACATAATAATACAGGGTATAAGCAAATCAAGCGTGATCTCAATTAATCCATGCCACGAAAAGAAATCAAAACTTAAGTCGGCCCTCCAAACCCTCCTCCACACAACTCCTAATAGACTTGGCCATATCCTTCGAGAAGAATGCTGCACCAAGTTCTTGACTTGTATACCAACTAGCGCGATCCATATTTCCACTTCCCAATACTACAATCTCCTCGTCCACAATGGTAAGCTTCATGTGAGCCTTCACCGGTTCATTTCCACCTTTACCTTTTGGTCTGTAATAAGCGATATCCAACGTTCCCAACTTTGGTTCTTGAATTTCGGGATCGGCAGTGAACTTTTTCTGCTGGACGCATCGAAGTTTGCTGTGTCGACGACGCAGCTTCCAGACTTCGAATTCGGTGATTGTTCCAGCTGTCACTAATTGTTCCTGGGTCATAAGTTTGCAGCTCGTTTGGATGCGGATATTTACGCCTCGTTTGAGAGCTGAGAGGAGGGCGCGGATGACGGCACGGGCTGTGAGGTTTGGGGTTTGGATGAAGATCTCTTGACGGGCGGTTTCGAATATATGAATGAGAAATTTGTTGAGTGGTGTGTGAGGAACGATGGGAATCTTGCCGAACGGTCTGAAGTTTGGATTGCGATGATGAGGTGAGGGAAGGAGGATTGTAGTAATAGGTGCGGATTGTGAGACCGATATATGTTGTATCAAGTTGTTCACCTCCTCCCCATCTGCTGGTTTTGGGTTTGCGGCCTGATCCTCGTTATCCTCCTGCAAGAGATGAGGTAAATCGGTATTCTTCGACCAAAAGGCGACCCAGAAATAAAACAGGGCCTTGCATATCTCTCCTCGAAGCTCTATACATCCCTCGAACCAATCTTCCCAACTGACATTGCAACTAGGCATGAACGCCAGTTTTCGATCAACGAGAATAAACTTGGGGTGTACAACACTGAATGGTCGCACAAAAATGCACTTCACAATCAAATCCAAACCCATCAAAAGCGCTGGTGATGGAAGTCCAAGCTCCATCCACATATCCGGCGGATACACCTGTCCATCCGGGCTAGAGGTTCCAAACAGTTTTTGCATCTTGGAATGAGAAGAGAAACAAAGACGAAAGTGGATCTTCTGGCCCTGTGCGAGACCTTTTGAGGAAAGCTTCTCGAGTAAAGTGCCAACCATTTTTCTTGAAGAGGAGTCGGCCCAGAAACAGGTGACCAGTATCAATTCGTGGTTCGCAGAGACACATTTTGGAAGGACGTTGGAAAGAATCTGTGCGCCGGTTCCTACTGAGAACTTTTGGGGTTCTGAAGTGGTGATGAGTTTATTGATGTCGGCTGTGTAGTATGTTGTAATTTCTTTAGTGGTGTTGGACTCTCTTTCCATCTTTTCAATCCAGCCCTTTATGACTGGATGGGAAGGTGAGGCCATGCTGGATCGTGTCTCCGACTTCTGGTTGCACGGAGGGGTTTGAAGTGTGGACTTAACGGGGAGTTTGGGAGAGAAGCAATTAGAGCAAAGGCAATGTTGTTTCTTGTAGAATGAAAATGGCGAGGAGCTATGGATTCTTGTTTGAGAACACCGGTGGTCGTGGATTCCTAGTGTAAGTCTTACGAGTGTCGGTACAGTATCAACTCGGTAGGAGCTACTGTATGAGTAACTCCCGCTTCGGGGAAAAGGGGGTAGAATCTACCTAGGTATTAGCCGGGGTGATCCTTCGCTTCAATCTGAATAGGCAAGCACGGCTTTGAGAATGAGTACAAGCTAGGCTCTACCTGCTCTTCTTAGTGAATAGTTGTAGGGCCATGCTGTGTGTCTCCCAATCGATATGGATATATTTGTTTACTCCAGATTTTCTGTCAGACACGATTGTCGGTTGTGTTCGTACGTCCTTGTCTTGTGTATATATGCACGTGCCACACCTATGATGCAATGCTATTTCTGTTTGTTTCTAGATAGTAAAGAATAGCAGGATCGGAGACTTGATTCGGCAATTGAAAGCGCTGTCCTTATGGAATTCGGGATTCTGAAGTGGCCCTTTGGTTCTCTTTTCTTCTATCAAATTTCCTGAAAAGTGAAAGGCGATACGTGGTGTTGTTAGTTTCTTGGGCCTGCACTGGGACATCAACCTCGGCTCATTCCAATCAGAACTCCGTAAGTAGCTACCCATAAACTTTGGATTGCCACCACCACAACACCATAGTCACAACTACAACTACCTACAACTGCCCCACCGCATCTTCCAGAATTGTTCCTTCGTCGCATATTTCAAAGAACACTTCCCCCTGTATACAGACACGTCGAGTCTTCCCATCTGCAAAAATGGCGCCGATGAAGGCAGTCAGTTTGCCTATGATCCCCCTGGCCAAAGATACCGTCCTCCTACCCGGAATTGTCCTTCGAATTCCTGTAGGTGGCAACCGCTCTGATATTCCAGCTCTTCTTTCCAATATATACAGCAAGGCATCTAAGCGGACACCGAGCCAACGACTTGACAATGTCAACGTCGCCTGCGTACCCTTGACGTCGAATTATTTGAACAACCTGGGCCAAAGGATGATTGCAGAAAGCGACCAGAGCAGGCCAAAGGAACGTATGGATATAAATCCGGCGAGTGCTACGAGGGAGGATATATTTGGATATGGAGTTGCTGCGAAGATCTCTGGCGTTGAGGGAAAGGGAACAACCGGGGAATTCGCATTGCTAGTTGAGGGGATTGCTAGGATCAAGATTGAAAGAATTACACAGGAGCGACCTTTCTTTGAGACGGATGTCACTTACCTATATGATGATGGTGAACTTATCTCCTCTATCTACTCAATAACATGTTCTAACATCTTACAGCTATTTCTGCAGAAGACGTTGCCGTACAAGGGCTCTTTGCCCACCTTAAACAACTATCTCGTGAACTCCTTACTTTGCTTCGCCTTTCCTCCCTCTTGCCTCGAGCTTCGGGGACACCAGGTCTTTCCCCCATGCTCGCTAGACGGCTGGAACTATTTATTGCGAAGAAAGGAATACAAGATGCGGGGATATTGGCTGATTTTATGACAAATATTGTGGAAGCTTCATTCGAAGAGAAGCTACAGGTGCTCGCGGCCTTGGAGGTCAAGGATAGATTGGAGAAAGCAATTGCTTTATTACAACGCCAGATTGGAAACATTAAGAACAATGTCAGCATCACCACATTCACAAGTACGAGTTTCCCCAACATCGACCTGGATCAGATGAATAAAAACAGCAATCAGCGCTCGAGAAGGATCAATATGCCCGGCATTGCCGGAATGCTGCCTCCTGGGATGGGTGGTCCTTCTGAGGAAGACCAGGAACCAAACGAGGTCGATGAATTGAAGAAGAAAATTGAAGAAGCAAAATTAACGGCTGAGGCAGCCAAGGTTGCAGACAGAGAACTGAAACGATTGGGAAAAATGTCCCCAGCACAAGCAGAGTACCAGGTCACTCGCAATTATTTAGAAACTCTGGCGGAAATACCTTGGACAGCAGCCACAGACGACCAGCTTGGTTCGGATACTCTATCGCGAGCTAGGAAGCAGTTTGATGAGGATCACTATGGGTTGGAAAAGGTCAAGAAGCGTTTGTTGGAATATCTTGCGGTTCTGAAGCTCAAGCAGTCCATAAACAAGGACCTCAACACAGAACTAGCCAAGGCAGAAGAAGACAAGGCAGTGGAAAAAGTCGAGGTTCTGAAAAGCAAGCGCATGATTGATAAATCACCAATCCTTCTTCTAGCTGGCCCTCCAGGTGTTGGCAAAACAAGTTTGGCAAAGTCTGTTGCAAATGCTCTGGGAAGAAAATTTCATCGTATCTCCCTTGGTGGAGTGAGAGATGAGGCCGAGATTAGAGGCCATAGGAGAACTTATGTTGCTGCTTTGCCAGGTCTTATTGTTCAGGGTTTGAAGAAGGTTGGAGTAAACAACCCTGTTTTCCTCCTCGACGAAATTGACAAAGTTGGGTAAGCGTATCCGACTCTCACTTGGCGATCGATTCTGACAAAATATAGAACCTCGAACTTTCAAGGTGATCCATCAGCAGCAATGTTGGAAGTCCTTGACCCTGAACAAAACCATACTTTTATGGACCACTACGTCAATATTCCAATCGATTTGAGCAAAGTGCTCTTCATCGCTACCGCCAATAGCCTAGATACTATCCCTCCACCTTTACTTGATCGTATGGAAACCATCATTCTGTCTGGATACACAACTCTCGAAAAGAGACATATTGCACAGCGGCACTTGATTCCCAAGCAGATACGTACTAGTATGTTCTCCCTTTCCGAGAAAAAACAAAACCTCTTAACACTTCCATAGATGGTCTCGGAGATGGACAGGTCGAGTTCAACCAGGACGTTGTATCGAAAATCATCGAGTCTTACACACGTGAATCAGGAGTTCGGAATCTTGAGCGTGAGATTGGCTCAGTATGCCGTGCTAAGGCTGTCGAGTATGCGGAAGCGAAAGATACGGGACATGCAGGTATGTCAAGTACTCTCAAACTGTGCATGATGACACAAGCTGACACGTTTTTCCCTCAGAGAAGTACAATCCTTTGTTATCTGTGGAGGACATCGAGAACATATTAGGCATCGAAAAGTATGACGAGGAGATTGCGGAGAAATCAAGGTAATTATCTTCCTGCTTCAGTCTTGTGTTACCTGCCTTGCCTGCTTCTCGAAACGTCTGTCACTGTCCCCATTTCGGGCTTACAGATCAGAAAAAGCTCCGAAACATATCCACTAGGAGAATTTAACTGACAGTATTGGTAGTCGTCCTGGCATCGTGACTGGGCTCGTGGCGTACAGTTCGGGCGGGAACGGGAGCATACTTTTCATCGAAGTGGCTGATATGCCGGGTAGCGGCAGTGTGCAGTTGACTGGAAAGCTCGGCGATGTCCTGAAAGAAAGTGTCGAGGTGGCACTGAGCTGGGTTAAGGCACATGCCTATGAATTAGGATTAACCCATGATCCTGCGGAGAACATCATGAAGAAGCGTAGTATTCATGTTCACTGCCCGTCGGGGTCAATACCCAAGGTAAGCCAGCTCAATGCGTCATAATACTTGAATTTCGTGCTGATCATGAACAGGATGGACCCTCGGCTGGTATGGCACATACCATTGCCCTGATATCCTTGTTCTCCAACAAAGCTGTCCCACCGACAATAGCAATGACTGTATGTTGATCCCTGGTTTCCGTCTTACTAAATGGCAAAAATGTCTCAGTCACCATTAACACTTTTGCCACAGGGCGAGATCTCACTTCGTGGTCGTGTCACGGCGGTTGGGGGGATCAAGGAGAAATTGATCGGGGCTCTTCGGGCTGGTGTCAAGACTGTGCTCCTACCAGCTCAGAATAGGAAAGAGTAAGCTAGCTGCGTTGATCGGATCTTCGAGATTGGGTTGTGCTAACGGGTGATTTTCAGTGTCAAGGAATTGCCTCAGGAAGTCAAGGATGGGTTGGAGATTATACATGTTAGGTTAGTACTACTTTCTTTCACCACTTGGGAACTGCTTACTAAGTTTTTTTTCCAGACATATCTACGAGGCTATGCGCTATGTATGGCCCGAGGCTCGTTGGCCAGGGGAGGAGAAGTTTGCTCTTATTGAAAGTCAGCTGTAGGAGAATTCGAACGGTAGACTGGGATATCCATCCCAATATTTTGCATTAGGAAATTGACGATTCTCATGAGCAGTCGGTGGGCGGGATTGAGGTACATGTGGCGTATGTAAGTATGTATGTATATGTACGTGAAAGGATATCAGTTAGTACATAGTCAGGGGCGGGTTCTTGAACAAGAATGACACAACATATCCGAGGACCGTACTACCCTATTCTCCTCTCTGTGACGTGCAAGATATCAACTGCATCTCGCCTCTTCCTTGCCTCGACTACCTTTTTTGATCCTTTTTCTCCTCTCTGTGTTTTCGTCGTTACGGTGATTCTCTCGCCTTGTTTTTTGGGGGGGGGGGGGGTCGTTCCCGATGTACTGTACTGTGAGATTCATATGGTATTTTTTTACCTTCTTGTCTTATCTTGTCTTGCCTTGGGGACACGACATGTGGGTTTTGGATACGGTGGGCGAAGTGGGATTGAAACTGAGACTGAAACTTGGATGTCTTAGAGGGTGCTGGTTCTGAGTGTATTGTACTGTGGGAGATACTTTGGTTTGGTTTCGTTCCCTTTTCGTCTCATTTGGTTGACCCCCTTTTCTTTTTTGGTTCTTTTGAGTGTGAGTGTGAGTGCTCTTGCATGTATAAGTACACTTTGGGGTTACTGTGGATTTTTGATGCTGGGTTTTGGTGTTGGCTTGGGCTGGTTGCATTGTGAGTGCTGGGGGGTCTGGTGCTCAGTGCTGGTGCTAGATGTGATGTATGCGTAAGTATGTGATGCAGATGTGGGATCGTTGCATGCCAGTCATGTCTACTCACTCGTGGCGTTCCGAGGTACTGTAGGGTTGGTGAAGGCGTGGTTTCCACGTTTTTTTCTTTGTTCCGTCCGTATGCTTTCCAGTGGTAAAGAGTATGTGGTATGGGTTGTTGGTGTGGATGCTGCGCAGTTCATGTCCTGTATCCTACGGGCGATCTTATGGGCGGATGGAGAGACCAATGGTTTTCTGGCTGTGGGTTGAGGTGGTGGTTCTGATGATTGTAACTTGTGGTTTGCGGTTTTGGAGGGGGGTAAAGTGGAAGGGGAAAAGGGGTGACATAGGTAGTTGGTAGATTCTGTCCTTTGATGTGGACGTTTTTGTGTGTTCTGGGTATTGGTATTAGGTGTATTTGGGATAGAGTGTGAGATATCAGAACTATGTCTAGTATGTATACAAACTCACGACTACCCATTACTTCCCATCTTTTTGACATATTCTCGTCTTTTCAAGGACCTCTACATCCCCCTTAGATGGCGGCGAATCAGGTTATGGGGTTGATTTACGATTCGTGTTGGGTAATGGGTCAAAGGTTTTTTATATATACACTCTTAATATACCCGAGGATTTCCTGGTTTTTTTTCTGGAGTTTATCGGGGATTTTGTAGTAGGGAAATGTGAGGTTTCTAATAGGAAGTCTCTGGGATGGTAGCTGTGGAGGTCTCGGGAGCTCAAACCTCATTTATTTTGGTTCTTGGATATTTTTGTTAAATCAGTTCTCAATGTTGGGTTGTTTTGCCCCTTTGGTTGTGGTTGAGGAGCGGAGGGGGTTCGCGTATACTGTGTAGAAGAAATAGGGATATGAAAGATTGTTTAGCACGTTTTCTCCGGTTTGAATCGTTTATTGGTAGATGGTTTGTGATTGAAGTCGTTTGATGGTTTTCATGTAATAGAGTGTTAAAATTGTTGCTCGGTGAAAACGTGGATCGTGGGTGCTACAGAGCAAAAAGGTCTTGCCTCAACAGCTGAACTACTATAACTTTGTAATTTTTCTGGCATACTTTTAATCAAAATACTGCAGGTTTTCTTCTAGTTACAAATGTTTTATCAATCAACGCCTTTCGCTAAAACAGGGATACAGAAGAATTTTATTTTCGATGATTCATTCTGTACAGCCATTGGTAAACAGTTCACTGAGAATAACCCGCAATGTCACAGCCTTAGGACCTAACAGGTGTAATAAAATTGGGCGAAACTCTGGACACGTAAATAAAACCCTATTATACTAGAATTCCTAGAACAATTAACTTATGTGTTCCAAATAACTTTAGGTTAATAACGATATATTAATTTGAATTATTCCAAACAGCTCTTATAATGAATTTAGTTGAACTAGGCTTTTGGAACAATACATCATTCTAACCTAGGTATATACAGAGTTTAGCCCAACTGTCTTACATAAAAGGTCAATTGTCTTACATAAAAGATCAATCTCAATGCCGAGAAACTTTCACTCTATAACTTTTCTCTGTCTCGAACTAGTGGCAAAAAGGCAAAAAGGGCGAGGGTCTACAAGATTCACGTCATAAGGCTCCTCAAACAACCGGAAGTCGGTATATCCCTAGACTCCGCCAAAGCTACAGTATAAGAGTATCAAAAAGGTAAGCTTTGGAACAGAAAAACATTCCGGGAACTCCATACTTCACGTCTAGATAACCTTAAATAGAAACGCCTATCTAGACATCGGTAACCATACCAAAAGAGGAAGGATACGAGCTCAAACTTAGAAGTAACCTCCTCACCAGATGATGTGTTGGGTATAGTGTTATATAGTTCGCTCCCCTATGCTACCCAATCCTGAAGGATACACGCCGCTGACTTACAGTAGACACAAGGTACCCTGTAGACTCCAGGTTTGACCATCCCACTTCACCAGGACCCTTTATTAAGGCTCAGAGCCGGCAGAAGTATATCTTCCAACCACCATACTTTTAAGCGGGAAAGTTGCCGAACCGCTGTCATCCAATCGTCGAACCACTTTAGCTTTCAAGAGATACGGCAGTTCCTACAGTGTTACACTTTCGCTACGGAACCTGTTTTCTCCTAAACTTTGAGCTTACTTTTACTGTGCTTGATAGGGTGGGATGAGTGACGGGAAGGGGGTATCAGATAATCTACCTTTTCAGCTTTGAACAGATTGAACTTTGAGTTGAAACAAGTGCGTCTACTAACTGGGTAGATCATGGAACATTTGTATTAAACCTCCCCTTTCATTTTCTCAGAAAGATCACTCCTCGCACCCTAGGATCCGTGTCTCCAAACGGAATTTAAAGACACAGCCGCTCCCTATCGGGTAAAGAGATTTCACGAACTCCTAGACCTAGAGAACATCCAACAAGCTCCATCCTTTCAACGGGAAAGGAGGTACGGAGAAAGGTCCGAAACGAGATGTTAGTCGCCATTTCTCGTTGGTGGCAACAAATGCATGTCATATCCTGCAGATGAGGGGAAAGGACGTCACGTACAGGCCTATCCCTTCAACCTCTCAAAGAATTCTACGAGATCCGTGTGTACCCCGCGCCATTTCTGCACCTGGTAAACTGTATTGATGAATAGTTATCTGCCGTTCTTGGTACTGGACAGGAAATCCCTGCGGAATATACGTGGTACTGTATACGAGTAATCCCATCCGTGAGGTTATTGAGGAAAGGAATCTGAACTGTTCCCCCGTTGTGAATGGATGCGAGGTACTTATGTCAAGAGGCTTACACGCAGGTGGTATTACTCTGATAGAAAGGAATGACTTGGTCCTTTAAGAGGGCCATGCAAGTTGTTCAGGATCGTTGACTTTTGTGGCAGTTAAGTTAGTTAGCTACTACAGTAATGAGTGGAGAAAAGCCCAAAAGGGATGCTGTAAAGGTTAATTCCAGAAAACCCTCCGAGAATCCAACATTAGTTTTGACCTTCCAGTCTCGCTGTCACTCCGACTCAACCATGATCAACTTCATCAACTCGACAACTCGCCATAAACAACGAAAACAGGCATAACAAACAAACACAGGATTCCCCAACTCCAAAAAACCAAGCATCCTAACCCTCAATCTCACAAACCCAATAAATCCCCCCTTTCCCCCCTTCCGGGAAGTCAGACTCCCAAGTCCCGAACAAAACCAACAGCCAATCCAGTACCCAATCAGAAGAAAACTAGAAAACGAAAAGAAGGAATAAGCAAAAAAAGCAGTACAACTATACACAAGCCGCTATTCCCATTCGCTTACCGTCATCTCTCGATATCATGCCAGTCTGCCTAGACGACTGAGACATGCAGGTGGTTTTCGCCAAATGTGTTGTACAGACATTGGGATTTCCTGATACTCTTGCGGCTTTAGGTTCCGAGATAGGGGGAACTTGGGAAGGAGATGGGGGCTTTTCTACCTTTGTCATTGTGCTCGTGAAGAATTGAGAAGTTGGAACGCCTTGTTGGAGGTGAGGAATTTCAACACTTTTGTCACACATCGAGGAATGCATTTTAGTCACCATATAATCAAGTTCAACTACACACAAACCGGCACGAATCTTCCATCACTCCCCTTAACTTCATCATCGATATCATCGGAAGACCAAAATTACGCGAATCTAGCCTCACAACAGCCAAACAGTTCTTCAATTTCGCAACATTCTAGGAAATTATAACAGCCACTGGTTCTAGTAGTCTCCGAGACTTCGCAGCCCACAAAACCATGGCGACGCGGCGATGAAGATACCAAGATTTGCGATCCCAACTTAGAATTTTCCTATCTTAGAGCATGTTTGGCTCGCGAGGCAAATACTTTTGCACTATACAAATAACTTTTGTATGTAATTCTTTTATATAAAGATTCGCGACTTTTGCGACTTTTGCGAGGGTGGCTGGCTAGGGAATATTGTTTTAGAATAAAATCGTCATAAATCCGGTGTAAATCTAGTTGCAAAAGTTTTTAGATTTGTACTACTAAAATAAGAATATAAAAGAACTGAGGCCTAAACCCTTTAGATCTTTTTGATTCCTGTAAATCTCTATGTAAATCTTTACGTCCTACCCCCTTATAGTGTCCCCCCCTACAGTGTCCCTCCCTATAGTGTCCCCTCCTATAGTATCCCCTCCTATAGTGGCCCCTTGTAGAAAGAAACAACTGACTAATTAATAGTCGTAAAGCAAAGGCACATTAGGGGGGTGGGGGGGGCGCACCGTAGGGGGGACACTATAAGTGTGATACTATACAAGTGATACTGTAGGCCGGGCTAGGGAGGGAGGGACAAATATATAAGATTTGCACCTAGAATAGAATACTTTTGCAGCGAGCCAAACGGCAGTGCATATGTTTCGTCAGATTAGTACAAATTGCATGCAAATGAAGAAACTTTTGTATGAGCCCTTGGGTCCTAGGACTGGTGCAAAAGTTTATGATTTGCACTAACATTTGCACCATTCTAACTCGCGAGCCAAACATGCTCTTAATAACCACAAAAGGAGAAATATGCAATAGTACACTCTCATCCAAATAAACAAAATATCAGACCAACCTACTCCTTCAACGAACCAATTTCCAAAAATGAAAAGCTTCAACAATCATCCAGATTCAGAACTTTCATGAGTCGAAAAACAAAATCAAATACTAAGAATACATAGAAAACACCAGCACTATTAAGACCAGTAAAGAAAATTCAACAAACTTGTGAAGTATCCAAGTATCCAAGTTTCCAAATTCCAAGTAAGCTAATAAGGACCGAAAACCCCCAATTTATTTTCTCGAATACCTATTCCTACCTCTGATACCCCCAAATCCATTTCATCAGTTCTTATACCCTCACCAGAACTTCCAAGTCATATCCGAGTAAGCGAATGGTTGGACGACGTATTTCCCATTTACTACAGTGCCATAAACTACTCAAAGATATTCCTTAAACACCACACAAATAAAAACAAACCAAAAAGAAACATCAAAACTGATATCGAACATAAATCCAACCTACACTTCCACTATACCTAAAGACCCAGATTTTTGATCAAACAGCTCTCACGTGCTCTTCAACAACTCTTCTCCCAATTCTCCAAGTGAATCATGTATATCAGAAACCTAATATATATATCTATCAAAACTCGCAATACACGCTGAAATAAATCCATGGAGGTAAGGAGACTCAGATCTTAAGATCCTGATATGATTACAACATCCTATAGCGAAGAACGTTACACTGTCGATCTAGCAAACCACAAACTTACCATTGAGATAAGACGAGAAATATACCGGGAGATCATATGAACACTATACTCATAGGTAAAGTACACCCGCGTTTTAGTGGGTGATTAGTATATCAGATGATAAAACTCCTATAGGTTCACGGAAAATACTGTAGTCTTCGGGAATTCCCCATGTACAGGTCTCTATTTACAACTTCTGAGTTGAACTGAAGAATGATATTCCCGGAATGAAGCCTGTATGAGGAAATGTGAGAACTGATTGTTTGGTAATCTATACGTTCGGATTTGGGATTGAGGTGTTGATGTAAATGATAGGCCGGGTTGTGAAGGAGTTGTGTTGTTGGGAGATGGTGGTCTATGGTTAGCTGGGTTGCTAAATATTCCATACGGATCGATATAGTTTCTACAAAACTTACACGAAAGTTGGTAGAAGTAGAAGACTAGAGTTAGCCAGACAGGGAACCAGGTTCGTTAGAGATGGTTTACTGGTTCGGGTACTATACCTACAAACTCTACACTTTTTCCAATATGCGATCCTTTGTGGCAGCCACGTTGGCGGGGGTTAAGCCACATCCAACGAACGAATGGCTGAATTGTCGAGTCCAATATCCACAAACTCAGCCACCTCACACGACATTGAAAAATTGGAAATGGGTGAAAATGGCGTATGAATGGCTCATCAAACCCGTTCGAAGATCGCTCAACGGTTTACGATCTGAGCCGTGAATCAATCCTCCCTAAACCCCTTTGCCGCATGAGGAAATCCTTGGCCTGGGTGGGCAAGAACAGACTGAATCATGATGCGCGTGCAATACGTACTCGCACTGATACTCCATACAGGACAAGAAATCCAATTTGAGATACAGAACGCGGCCCATGGCGCTTAATGCAGACTTGTACTTCTAGTTGCCAGTTTGTTGCCCGAGTGCAGAACATGGAGTTTTCGATAGAGCACAATGGAAATTAAGCATGCGCACAATTGAAGGTTCGCCATGGGTGCCGATAGATGGGTACAGGTAAGGCCGGGGTCGGCAGTGATCTTCAGCATCGGTCTCCGTTCGCTACCAGAACTTCCCAAACTCGGGATCGACGCCACTCTGGAGGGACGACGCGACGCTTTGCCCTCACCCAGAAAGCCGGATAGTTTTGTAAATGAAATTAATGGGTCTGAATAACTCGGTTCTGCGCCTCGTCGTTCGGCTCGCATTCCGAGCTTGCACTTGCCATCACATCACCTCTGTGGCTCAACCCGGACACGGGATGGGATGGGATGGGATATGTCGTCTGAAAGTCAATTGTGCTGCACGCAATGCCGCACCTGCACCGCATCGCATCGCAGCCAGAGCGCAGCCGATGCTCGAGCAATGATGTATCAAAAAAGTTGACATTTGTGAGTTGGCGTCAAGCCGTAGACGGGAGTTCAATTGAAGTAAAGATCATTTATCGGTTGTAAAAGCACAGCGCGCTGAACGCCCTGTTTTGTTCGGCCAATATGGATCGAGTGCATAAAATTGCGCACAGAGGCTCGGGAAACGTCGGAGACATTATTGTGACATTTGTTCAGCTCGAGCTCAGAAGGGGCTCGTGTTGAAGTATTTCTCCGCGTGAAATGAATCTTTATGCCTTCCCAGAGCCTGGTGCTGATCCCCGCATTCAACAATCATCAAGTCTCATACACTCTATATCTTCCTAATCCAAGAGGATGATTGGGCCAACTTCTCAAAATGGATATCTCTCTTCTAGTCCTTCTCATCCTACATTTAATATTGTCAGACAAAGTCATTCCCCCGAAGTTCAATCATTACGAGGTGTCATTCGGACAAATTAACATGTAACACATCTCTAGTTGATGATTGTCGTCACAATTTTCCGGTCGGCAACCATCACGAGTGGTTCCTGTCAAATAAAGTTGCCGCTGCGGCAAGCTCTCCAATGTGGCATGCAGGGTTGAGATAAATGCTTTGACCAACTACCGGTAGACGTCGTATAAATATGAACTCATCTCCATCTCGAACCTTGGTCGCGGCATTGGGCAGAATAAGTGTGTTACGTAGTACCTGCTGTATAGGGTGATGTGAAGGCCTCAGGAACTCGCATTCCACGTTGTTGACACAGCGTGAAAAGGGGCTCGCTAATGGAAGACGTGAGTTCATACGGATTTTCTGTTGGTGATACCTGAGGAAAACGCCACGAGGCTCTTGTAGTTGACGCATAACAAACGAATCACCGTCGCTATATGATGATTAACATATTAGCTAGGAGATCTAACGGGTAGGGCCACCAAGCCCTCCGCTCTGCGATCGCGATCAATAGCGTCCAGTGATAATTGTCCGATCCGCACCTTAACAGGGACTTTGAATTTCATCGACGGGAAATTGTCGAAAACGGCGGAACAAATTGAGCTCGAGCTCACAAGAGTCTCAGATATGGCCATGGTTGTCTTCGCTTATTGGAAAAACTTCCGCGGAGCGACAAGTCGTACTGGAGTATGGTGTCATAGCCTTGACTTACAATGTATCGAACAACGAAAGCTAAAAGGCCTCAAAAATGGAGGTACTTATTCATTCTAGCAAAATTTCTTTGCCATTATACAGAATGAACCCAATGCGTCATAAGGTCCATTTTGCTTGGGTCCATGCAGCCTTGCGGAAGCTTGCCAATGACCGAAAAATGCCAAAAACTGGCCTGGAGAGATTCAACGAATTCGTAAAGCGAGATGACCAACCAAATCATTATACCAGGATAAATATGTGCGTGCGCTTGATGAACGAGTGGTTCCGAATGCATAAAGTCCGAGCTCAACCGCTCCCATCCCTGTTCAAACACCCTGGTGTCCACTTTTCCGTGAGAATGGCATGCATGATGCTGATGGCCAATTCCATCACAGTCCCTGGAGTTTAGGGGTTCAATATCATAGAGACATGAACCAATAGAATGTACAGTAACGTGGAGAGTTCAGATCTGATCGTGATTTATCAGACGAACTATTGACAGGCTGTTGTGATATCCTTCGGTTGAGGTTTGAAAACGTCGATCCGAACGACACAAGTTTTCTACCTCCGTCGTCTCAATTTCGAAACTACGTCCACCGAAGAGCGATGTGTGTCGCGTTGCTTGTACTTTCCCAATATGGCTCTGCTCAGATACGAAGTACAGTAGCTCCAATAGATGGCTTTCAAGAGACGGCTTAAAAGGATTGGCTGAGAAAGGCAAAGATGCCATATCTGAAGTCAACCAATTGGCTCACCATAAGCAGTGTACGGAAAACTGTGGAAGCACATCCAAATGTAAATCGTCGTAGGCCCCTGCCAGTAACACAAGTATCCGGCAGCTTCTTTTGGCCAAGTGCAGAGCCTCCCCGCGGGCTCAACGTTTATGCTTGAATATCAAATGATCTTCCTGTCTCGGGCATGATATCGGAAAATAGGCGCATTGTTTTGACGTGGTCCGTCGTCCATCTAAATCATCGTGAACACCAAGGAGCATCTCTCGGATTTCTTGAGAGACGATGAGCTATTTCGAAAACTTCCTGCACATGCTGATGCTCACGTTGCCATTGACGCAGTACCTACAGGATTAGTCCACCACTGAACCAAAGATGAAGTGGATTTGGAACTGCTGCACGCTGCATGTCGTGCACAGGCAGGAACGAAAAACAGTTGTTGGGTAGCGGAGTTTGAGCGTGGGAGGAGGCGTGGGAGGCTTGTATGCAGACTCGGCTGGGTAGGAATAGGCAACTGCTGTGCAACCTCGTTCTTTCAGCATGTCATTTGTGGTTCCAGGCGTGCTGGCGAGAACATGCTGCTGGCACTCTGTACGATGGGATCGCAGATTTGCAACATGACTGGAGATTGGACAAGGCGAGGAGGAGTTGATGGTGCTGCCAGGCCTTCTTCATTTTGAGATGCTGGTTGTCGATCATGGTACCCTTTGCAAACCAGGCCAGGGCAAGTGGACGGAGGTTACGGAGGTACTTCGTACTTCGAAGTCGATGGGGATCTTCTTGACAACGACGAGAGGATCTCGTATCATAATCCAATTTGTTGTTCAATGAGGCGGCTGGTGCTGCCCTGCGCCTGCTTACGACTTCTCCCCAGCCCAGAGCGGTGTCCGATCAGAAACGTTGAGGTTGCCATGCTTATGCTGCATCTCCACCTGACTCAGGAGGAACTCTGGTTCACCGTTCACGAGACTTGGTGGGCAAATCCCATCCGAATTCGTGGTCACCACAGGACCGGCAGCTGTCGTGCTCTTTAGTCGCCGCCGATCCTTAATCTGGGTTGTGGATTCGTCCCGTACTGAATCTGGAATCTGCAAGCGCCCGTCGCAATGTTGGCTGGGAACGAAGAGGTTCGAGCCAAAACAAGACTCAACCGTCGCTGCTCGCACAAATCAAAATGGGCGCTCGCCGCTCGCTCAATGGGGACGTCACCTGCAGATGGGAATCATCGCGAGCTGCATCCTTGCCCCTACAGGAAGTTCAGATGAGAGATCGCCGACTGGTCGGACGTTGGTTTCCTGGACGTTAGACATCGCACCTTGAACCCTGACCTGGCATCTCAAGTCAAGTCAAGCTTTCAATTTAACCGTCCGCATTACGTACCGAGTATAAATTACGCTGTCATAATTTATCTTCCGCGTGAATGAGACAGATTATGGTGGGTGTGGCGTATTATGTTATTTTAGACATTAGGTTCGTAA
Organism: Hymenoscyphus occultus; assembly: GCA_900536445.1. NCBI lineage: Eukaryota > Fungi > Ascomycota > Leotiomycetes > Helotiales > Helotiaceae > Hymenoscyphus > Hymenoscyphus occultus. The sequence goes on from UNPT01000021.1 coordinate 59,208, forward strand.
AGAACTATTATAAGTGTATATTATGAGCGGTATTGTACGAAGTAGGAATGGGAGTGTGAGTGGAGTGGAGTGACGTGGATTGATGGTGTGGCCGAGGTTGTCCATCCAGTCTAGTCTCGCTACTGTACAGACTGTAGTAAACCAGAAATTGGCGAGCCAGTAACATCGCCCGACGACATCAATATCTTCAACCTCCCAACGCTCAACTTCAAGACTGAGATCCGGGTCGTGGATGGAGGAACACAATTGCATGTTTTACGAACGCCTGCTACCAAAATCTTCCAAGGTAGGACGCCATAGGACTCGAAAGTTTGAGCGAGGCGTTTGATAGCCAGAACGGATCGACTCCCTCAACCAGGACAGAGGCGCGGGCGCATGATTGACGCTCGATACTCAACCAAATATTTCTCTCCAGCCACCGGCGATGGTACCTGAATCGAATACTTGTACAAGGACTGTAATGGACGGCATATAGCGCTTGATGGCAATAACGAGTGCATTATGGTACACCATCTTCTCATCTCTGTATCCTACCTGTTGCTGGGGGACGCCATCTCGAACCACGGAATTGGACCTGGCTAGCTCTCAAAGTATGGCTATGATGCAGCTCTTCCACCAAGAATCGATGGGAGAAATTTGAAATATTTCCTAATATTGCCTTGCTACCCCACGACCGAGGCATCCCGAGCGGTCTGATTGGCCAAAGGACTATACGATTCTTTTTAGCGAGCCTTCATATATAAATATATATATTCATTATAATCTCTACCGGGCGTTTCTTTCCTATCTTGCGTGGAAGTTACTTTGACTTTGGTTTCTCTTTAATTTGTTGGCTCGCATTTCCTCGCTCTCCGCTTCATCTCTATTCAATCACTTATATTTCTTCCTATACGCGGCTGTTGAATACAACGGTATATACAAAACACCTACTACTCAGTCAAAGTCGACGTAGGATTCCCCTCCCCCACACTTCTCTGCACGGCGAACCCAGGCCTGACCACGAACACGCTCGAGCGTCGAGTGAGTGCGAGCGGCCGCTGCATCTGAAATATTGCCCGACGGAGATTACCTGGGGGGTATCGACAATTCTCCTGGGACTCCACTCACTTTTTTACGGCAGACATTGATGCGAGCATACCCACGGCCAAGCAAGGCATTTTTCAGACGTATCTTTTCTACTTTTGCAAACATCTTGCTATACCTATACCATACCAAAAACCTTGAACCCAGAACATCAGTTATTATTGTACGTCCGGAAACCCCATTTGCTGCAGTTTTTCTCTCTGTCAGACGGTACCACACGCGGTTCACGCCTGTGTACCACCCTCTTTTTCCATTTTTGTCACCGTGCCAACCTGTCCCTCCCGCTCCCCAGCATGCTTCTTCCATCAGGTGTTCGGCGTAGGTTCGCAGCTGTGGCGCGGTGTGGGGCCAGCCGTATGGTAGTTAAAGCACAATACAGTACAGTACCTAGCCTTTCTCTTGCAGCGCAGTGCAGTGCATTGCAGCAGGAGGCCAGTACGGTACGAGTAACTGGAAGCCGTAGGGCTTGCACTTGCACTTGGACTTGGACTCCTACTGCAAATCTCCCTCTACCGGCCTCAGGGCTTCACACATACATGACTTTGACAAAGGATTGCCGTCTGTATGTAGTCGCTTGTAGTCGACTGGCCCGCGCAAAAGGCGCCTATTTTTTCCCGTGAAGTTGATGTTGGACTCGCGTGGAGCCGAAAATAGTGACTCTCGAGTCCACTCGCTCACTGTTGTATGTTGTCACGTCACCCATAGAAGGAAATGCGTTCCTCCACCTATTGGGAGAGATGCGTTCCTCGACACATGGCCGGGCAAGGCATGGCATGGCATGGCATGGCATGGCAGAGGCAAGGCGAGGAGCAAACGGGATGGGATGACAGGACCTGCCATTCATGCTCCTATGATCTATCGCTGTTTTTGTCGTCTCCTTCTGCTTGCCTTCCCTTTCCCACTGCGCAAGCGTCTCGCAGGAGAGTTCCCCGCACGCACCGCAAACGTCGAAATTCAAGAGGTGCATCAGATTTCAGGATATTTCAGGAACAACTCTGAATCTCGGAGACCTACACTAAAGTTTCGCAGGGATGGGCTCGTAGGTTTTTGCGGACTGAAGATCAACTCTTGAGTCTTGACCAGCACGGCCGCGGAAACCTAGCACTTGGCGAGCCCCCGGCCACCTACCCGAACGGCGGCGCTTTTCTCTTCCCTGCACCTACGCTACGCCAGCGAGGGACGGTGATCTTCAACACTCGACCAAACCCCTAGAAACTCTATCCACATCTCGTTGAGCTCGTTCAGCAGCGACTTGGTACTTGGACTTGGAGCGTGTCTTGGGTCTGCTTGGTGCGCCTCTTGGTGCTTCTCTTGGGGCTCCTCTTTCCCGAACATTGGGGACCTTTGCCTTTGCCTTTCACAGGCCTGACGACGGCGGAGCACTCCACTATCAGTGACGGCACCTGGTTTCTTCCTATTTTCCGCCCGAGGATCCCGCCTCTATCGACGGTCTCTAATTCAATAAGGTCTCCAATAGTCGTGTAGTCGTGTAGTGGTATACGGTGGTAGTGGCCGTAGTAGTAGCAGCGGCAGAAGCATCTCTCGCCTATTTGGCAGGGCGGTGTTGACAACCCCACGAGAATTCCTGAGCGACTTGATACAGACTCGCGCACCTGGCATTTGCCTTCCCCTCAGAATTGTTCTCATCTACCAGATACACCATCACGTAGCAGACCTCGCGCTCCTCGGAGACTTTCGCCATCACCCACCGCACCGCACCGCACCGCAACCAAGACACAAGACACAAGACAGCCTCGGCTGGCCTCCGACATTCCTGGTTCAAACACCACGCTCACCAGGTCTTCGGAACTATCAAGTGCCCAAGAACCATTCGACATTGCCGCTCCAGGCCATTCCCTTCGTCGTCATTATTTCCCACATTGAAAAACCTCCGTACTTTAATTTTGCCAGGTCGTCCATACCATCGACATCCTGGGCGGTCCTTGCTCCAATTCCCCTGACAGACCGTTTCACATCGACCAGCCTGCGCTGACTTGCACTCCCAATTCATCTTCCGCCCCGCTCTGCTCATCCCAGTTCTCCCACGCGGATTTCACTATCAGTGGACTCCACTAAGGGCCCGGAACCAGCATCCACATCCACACCAGAGACGCCCCTCCAGAAGTGACATCCACCACTTTCACCCCCCTCCCCCTTCCCTTCCCCATGCACAAGCCAACGCCAACGCCGACTCCCTGAAGACTCCCCTGTTCCCTGCCACGGCGAAAAAGAGACTCCCCCATCTGGTTTAACCTTGCCCTGCCCTCCCGACCCGTACCACACTTTAAACACCCCTCCGCCGTGGCCTTGCCTGGCCAGGTGTGCACGATTCCAGAAGCGCAGATATCCTGGCGACTTTTTTGGTTGCTTTCTTAACCTCACTTCCTTCCAAAATTTTCAGGTTCATCGAACAGGCAAAGCCAATCGAGTACAAGCTTCTTGGGTGAAGCGTGTGAGAGGTAGTCGTCCACAAAAACCCCTATCCAGCCTTTCAACAACCCATCACCACTTCCACTCTCTTGTAGCAATCCCATACCCTACCCATTAGACAAACATCACAAAACGTTGCACTCTCCGAAAACTGCCCTTCATTTGATGCTCACCACGCAACGCTAGTTTTTCGCGAACATATCGTAGCTGCCGTATTACCTGCGGTACATGGGCTGCCCGAGCATTGCTTCGGTCGTGGTAGGACAAGCTTTTCCAACCATTTGAGAAGTATTTCGTACATTCGAGGACGCTAGGATCCTGGGTCGACATCTTGGAACGCCCGTCAGAATCACCCCCTCACCACACTCGTGGGGCCCACTGGTCCATTCTCTTCTCTATTGACCCTTGAAGACGCCAAAGGTTAGAGGTTTGTCCTATTCTTAAAACCCCCTCTTCCGCCCTTGATTTACTGAGAACTTCTAGATCTTCTCATACACCCTCAACCAAGAACCATCCCACCCATTTAGGAATTCCAAAGGAGCTTCAAACAGACCAGTCGAACCGACCATTTGGGAATGAGAGATTCAAGAGACAGTCTTTAAGAAAGCAAACTTCCAATCGACTAGGACACTTGTTCCTGCCAGACCGAGCTCAAGCTCCCTGGATCGACGACGCCGCCATCAGTCTATCATTTCCATGCAATCTTCAACAACACATCTCGAAATTCTTCACAGCCCCCTCGGCGAACGTCGAGGAAAATCAGATCTGGCGCGGTTTTCTCTGGATTCGAGTTGGGCCAGAGCGGTGTCCGACAGTGCTCGCTCAAGGGCATACCCCTCTCCGCCCATGTCAGGATCTCCGCCACTACCACCTAGACATAACCCGGATTCCGGTAATCGAGGTCATGGTAGCTATGGATCAAGTGGGCAGGAAGTGTATCAAGGAATTCAGACTCCACCATTAAGGGCATATCATCAAGAAAGCCATCCTCATCAAGCATATCCACCCCAAGCTCGAATGGATGAGAGTCCTTCAATATCGCTTCCATATCAACAGAGACCAGCACCGCAACTTGCACCGCAAATGTACCATCAGCCACCTCATCCATACCCACCTCATCATCCGCAACCTCCAGCGCCATTTTCAGCACCGGAGAGACCACCAACCGGAGATGCCCCCGACTTTGTCTCTCCCAAGGCACAAAGGAAGACTAAAGGCCATGTTGCATCGGCGTGTGTGCCATGCAAAAGGGCGCATCTTAGGCAAGTCTCTAATGAATGTTTTACATGGTGGAGTCGAAGCTAACCAACTGCAGGTGTGACGGTACGTCTGTTTCAACTTTTGTCGAAATTCTATATTGCTTTTTCTTCCCAAGCATATCCTTATTTAACACAGTCGATTTTTTGCTTCTTAAGAATCTGACTTGGCGTTCGGAATCGGAGCTTTGAGCCACGATTTGATTGGAGTATCACGGCAGCCCGTGGTTCAGCCATCATCGTAGTTGAATGACGATTGTTCCTCTACCCCGCTCAAGCGAGTCTCAGAAGTCATGATCTGTTTTCACGGGCATTGTTGACGTTAAATTACTCTTGTTTCCGGTTCCTTCAACGTGGCGGCTGAAAAAGTCACTGTGGGGAAGGGTACCCGAAGCTTGAGTAGCTCATGGGTTTAAGCCGATTCGTCAATACGACAACAGGCGAGATGTGTGGCGATATTTCAAGGAAGTAGCTGTTGCACTTTCATCCGTTTTCTATTTTTGCTTGCTCAAACCAACTTAAATCCTCGGCCGAGGCCTGTGTTTGTTCGGCTTGACCTGTCATGATGCACTCGAGTCTCCGGTTTGGGTCCGTTGGCTTCAAGGAACAAGAGAACCTCCGAACGTCACTTGCGGCAAGTAAACTTTCGCAGACCGTCCAAAAGATTGTCTGATGGTTGAAACCTTGGCGCGCAAGATCCGGCTGCATAAGTATCCGTTATTAAAAATAGTCCTTTCGACTCGGCTTCGCGTTTCAGCCGGGTCCAAGTATCTATTTTCTATGGCGGGGTAGCTTGTTGGGTTCTCTGGATCGATTTGATCGTTTGGTTTATACCCATAGTGGAACGTTACGATGTCGCTTGATTTGAGGGGAAGAGGAAACTCACTGACATGTGGATATAGCTCAGCGACCGTGCTCTCGATGCACAACAAACGGCAAGGAGGACGCTTGTGTTGACGTACAACACAAGAAGAGGGGTCGGCCTCGATTGAGAGATGAGAGAGAGCAGCGGCTCGGATATGAGTCGATGTCTGGGTCCGGGTCAGGATATCCTCACCCGTCTGAGGGTGGAATGAGACGTCCTTTGTCGATGTATAGTTCAGGAAGTGCGTCCATGAACGCGGACTTTGGTGAGTCGCTTCATAGAACTGGCTCGTATAGAGTTCTGAAATCGCAAGGTGGCCCAATTGCACCACGATACCTGGATCATGCTTCAGCCGCGGATGCCAATATATATGGTGCGCCAATGATGCCAGCGCCAGCGCATCGGATGTTACCGCAGGAACCGCCTTGCGCCTATCTCACGATGAAGATGCAAGTTGCAAAGGCTACAACGAGCTTCAATGATATGGTCGGCCTGCCGGGAGGAGTACTGTGGAAGAATTTCCAGGACCTGGTTCTTGGGAACGAACGTGAAAAGGTGGCGCAACTCCAACGGATTTTTGAGGATGAACGACGGCAGCGAGAACCACATTACCTCCCACCAATATCTCTCAACAACGATGAGGAGAGAATTATTAATTCTCTTGGCTTTGGTCCTGAGGTGACTGGACAGTTGCGATTCGATCATAGCGAGATTTTTGCTCTTCCAATTCCAGCACCGGATGGGTCGCAAAGATCTTTCCAAGCAAGGTTTGGCTTGGGAAAGAGAGACGCAACGTATTTCATAGCCATGGTCATTCAAATACCAACACCAATGACCCCGCAATCATTTCAACAATCTTCGCTGTCATCACCCTTCTCACGAGATTCTTATTCCCGGGGATCCTCCTCCACTCAATATGAATACCATACGCCACAACAACCATACGCTTCCACACAAGCACCACCTCAGTTCATGACTAGCCCAGCATATGGAGATCCTCGAGAACAGATGACGTTCAGAGGACCGATGCAAGGACTAGGACAAGTGCCACTTACCCCCAATGCTCCACCATCAACAAACATGACCCCCTTCCCTCAGCAGCAGCCACCCTCAAGGCCAGAGTACTCGCATAACCAGATGCCGTATCAGACGCCTCGAAGCGAGTTGCCCCAGACACAACCAGCGCGGCAACATGATCTTCAACTCCCGCCTATACGGGACCAACGTGGTGAGGCATCTTCAGAAGTCGCGCGCCGTAGGGACGATCGTAGTAACCGTGTCGATATTGGCGGCCTTTTGGAAAACCCGAGAGGTTCTAGGGGCCAGTGAGCTGGCATTCCTACAATGTCTCCTGTGATGATGATGTGAAATACATCAAACTCCAGCGACAGGTGTTGATTGATGCCTTGTGCTACTGAAGCCCAGATGGATCTCTTGAGCCGGTTAGATCCGTGGTAGGTCTATGGGCGGTGGTACCACAATGAGAGTAAGCATCTCGCTGCCTCAGTCAGCTACGATGGATCTGTGATGGGTGCATCACCGAAGTTCCGAGACGAGGATTTCATGAGGGGAGTTTGGTTGAAGGGCGCTTGTGATGAAGCGTTCTTCTGACCATACCAAATCATTTTGCTTTCTTGTAACATACTTCAAGTACTGGACCTTTTCCGGGAAGGGTCCTGGCCTCTTTTCCTATCTTTTCAAGATACCACCTCTGTACTGTACAATATCGGTTGGCCCTTTTTTCCTTCCATTCTCTCTACGTTTTTTTAATCTGGTTGGCTATTTTGGGGTTGTAATTTGACAATCACTCATAGCGATTGCGGTTCGGATGCTTGTTGTCTTCTTTTTTTTCTTCTCGTGGCGTGTTTTTTGTTATTATATTTTTTTCTTCTTCTTCCTTCGTCCGGGACTATGGGGAGAGAGAGTGGTTGTCGAAAGGGATGGCGAAATAGGCTTGAGGATGTATGAATGGACTGTACAATACTCATGAGATGCATGATTGAGAACGAACATAAGATAGTGATGTGAAGTAAAAGCAGAATGATATTCTTGTTATTTGATGGGCATGTTTGTTGTCGTGTTTGGGATGACGATGAATGAGGTGAGGTGAGGTGAGGTTGAGGTCCGATGTGAAAGTTTAGGCCAGTCGGTCCATCTGCGTTTGCCCGCTAGTTTGGTTGGTAGCCTAGTGTTGAATACTACCGTACGTCGAGGGAATGGTAGGTAATCTCGGCTGTGAACCTTGGATACCCGGACTTGGGTTGGGTTTGTTATAGTATCGTATAGTATAGTATGATATTACTGCCGATCGACTGACTGACTGACTGACCAACTTCTTTCTGGGTTATGCATTGTGTTGCGCAGACCTTTCAATGATATAAAGGAAGGAAGTGAACTGGATCTGGGATCTGGTGGGCAATTTGTCTGCGTCGATTGTTTTTTTTCGGTAGATGTCATGAATGCCCTGCTTCGTGCCGTCAAGTGCCGGCGCCCGTGACGTATGATCTAGGCTAGGTTGCGGCCAGCCGTTTTCCATTCCCCTTCCCTTCCCTTCCCTTCCCTTTCTGAGGTCCCTACGACTACCGTGCCGAAAGAGGTGTACGGAGGCTTGCAAGCTAGAGGTTGATGGGAGGACTTGCTTGTCGCGAGTGAGAGTCGTCTGGAATTCCAGGTTCGTTTTCATCAAAGAGTTGGAGGTGGTGTGGGAGGGATTCGAGGGAATTTGAGTTGGTAATGGAGAGATAGGATGGGATGGGTTTGGTTTGGTCAGGTTGGGCCTTTGCTTGGGCCCGCTTGCTTGCGAGATGCTGTCACTGTCTGTCACTATCACAGTCGTGCAAGCCAGCTCGAGATTGGAGAGATGCGATGCGATGTGTCGGCCACTCAGAGATGTGTGTGATGAAGTCGGACTGCCCATCACGTTCTCGGTACCGGTCTTTTTTTCTCTGGATGATGAAATTGTTTTCTGTAGATGAGTGGGATTTGGGGGGTTTGTTTTTTTATGCCTTTTTTCTTCTTATTGATCTGTTGAGTCTTGTTGGAATTTTAGTAGGTAGGTAGGTATAGAATCTGTATTCCACTGGACTCCCTACTAAACTCCCTAATCTTCATTTCTTTATTTACTCCCTCCCTTCCTTCCTTCCCCCGCGTAGAAAACATCTCGTACCTATCAACACACCTCTAATGCTAACATAACACGATCCATCACATGTTGTCTTATCTTATCACATCACATTAAGTTATCATACATAGAATACTGCTATGATATCACCCCAAGTATTATATCCCACGGGTTATATCAGAAAGATACTTTTTCAGTGCCCTTGCGATAAGGTTTTTTTTCGTCGTGAGAAGCACCGCACCCTACCCTGGATCGTTCGCGCTGCGGGAGGGCTGGGGGAATATTCTCCGATTCGAGGGGGCGTATTTTTATCTTCCGATGCTTGATGCGGGTAAGGTCACGTGAGGGGTGGGTGGAGGAGGGTTGGGGCGTGGGGGTAGTGGGTTTTTGGGGGGGGGGGAGTTGTTTTAGGAGAGGAGAGGAGAGGAGAGGAGAGGAGAGGAGAGGAGAGTACGAGGATTAGATGGAAATGGTAGGAGGGAATAATATGTTATTCTTTCTTTTAAGTGGGTTAATTAGGATTCATCTAGATTATTGAAATGTTTTCTTTTCCTTATAATATATGTTTTATTAATATCGTTATACGAAAGAAGTAAAATAATTATTATATATAAACTAGCTTATACGAATCTAAGACCACCTAGGTACAGCCCCTTCTCGAAACCAGCAAGATTCAGGGCTATTTACTAATGTGTTACATGGTATTTCACAAGGTATTTCAAATGTGAATTACCTATCTTCTACATGTTCTGTCTCTAGGGCCGCGAAACATCCCGCTACTTCCGAAAATGGGCTGTATGCCCTTTTTTCAGTTCACAGTCTACCATCCTTCTACAATAATCCGCTACATCTTAAAACGGAAGAAAATCAAGCCATGTCTCTCTCTTTCCTACAACATTTAACTATCTAGATCCCATATGTAAGACTTCCATATCCCCGGGCCCGGGTACCATTTCCATACCCAAGAAACCTTATTTTAGCAATGCGAATGTGGAGGTGGAGGTGGAGGTGGAGGAGGGGTAGGGGTAGGGGTCGCTGCACCCCTCTTTTGCGATTAGTGCGGGGAAGTGGGACTACTTCTCTTCCTTTCTTTTGTAATCAATGAATGAGATTGCTATTTATTGCGTTGATTCCGCTTATGGATTTTTACTCCTGGATTATGTTTGTTTGGTCTAGTTATTACTTGTAGGCGAAGTCTTTGGTTCTACAGCGAGTCGAATTTCGCGGATTATTCTGAGCGGTTTGTCGGTGTTGTTATTCGTTTACATGCGAATACTGCGTCTTTATTGCAAGTCGTATTTCAATCACCCCCGTTTGGAGATATTGCTTTGCCATTTCAGCTCCCATGACGAGGAGTCAGGTTCTTCGATAATTAAGTCTTTGTCTTTGGAAAACGCTTCATTCAAGTCCCGACACTTCCGAGGACTGTACTGTACTTTCCACTTCCCCGAATGTACACAAGTCCTATGAACCCTCCAGACCAGATCCTCAAATAACCAGCGAATTCTCACCAGCCCGCACTTCCACAACTCAACTCAATAACCACAAACACAACCACAATGTCCCCACAACCCCCAACCCCACCTCCCACACAACCACAACAACAACAAACCGCCCAAATCCCCCTCCAATCCTTCACCCTCCCCACCTTCCCCCCAGAAACCCTCACAAACCCCTTCACAACCCATCTAACCCTCACCTCCGACATCCCCCTCTCCTCCTACACCTCGCTTCTCAACCAACCCTTCACCATCCCCCCCCTACCACGCTCCATAACAACCCTATCCCTCGAATCCTTCTCCCTCGGCTACCCCCCCAGCTTCCTCCCCCTCCTCGCCACCAAACTCCCACACTTGCGAAGCCTACTATTCTTCGAGCAAGTCCTCGGAAGCACAGAGGAAGAGAAAAGGGATGTGATCAGCTTTCTCACTCAGCTGGGGGAGGTGAGGGAAGTTCATTTTCTGGATGTCTTGATGGGTAAAGGTGTCATGCGTAGGGTTTCGGGGGCGTTGAAGGGAAGAGTGGAGTTTGTGGGGGTTTCTTATACGTATAGAGGGGAGCGGGGGGGTTTGCTGCCTGAGATTGGGGAGTTTGAGGGGTGGGTTGGGGAGGGGGTTAGGGGGTTGAGGATTGCGATGGTTGGGGGTACTTTGGAGCCTGATCTGGAGGAGGAAGGAGAGGAAAGGGAGAAAGTGAAAGAGGAAATGGGGATTCTTCCGCCTCGAATAGCGGATACGGCTACGTCCTCGCTGGTGGATAAGATCCTCGCCCTAGAGACAATTATTCTTCTCGACCTCACCCTCTTCCCCCTTCCGCTCTCCTCGCTTCTCGCTATTCTCACGACTTGCAAAAAGCTTAAGGTATTAAGTGTCACACTGACTCTTGAAACATCCTGGGAGCACGTCTTTGAACAGTTACGTGGGAACACTGGAGCAGTTGAGAGTTTAGAAATCGTCGGGTATCCCGGGGATGCAGATGTGGTTGAAGGACTTAAGAGCGGGGAGGCAGGAGAGGGGTGGTTGAAAGAGAGTTGGCTGATGGAATCGGGACGAGTGGAGGGTGTTAGTGTAAGTGTTTTGCGGACTAGAGGGGAGGAATGGCGAAAAGAGAGGGCGGGCTGGGTGAAAGTTTGAGGGTTTGGGGCTGTGAAGTGAGAGGTGCTGGGGTTGAGATGGGTTTATTGGAGGAGTGGTTGGAATATGGAGGCTTGTGTGATGATTGGCCAGAAGACTTCATTTTTATTCTCTAGGACCTTGTTAATTTTTGGAGATAGACGTTCAAATTGAAGATCAGTTCCTTCCCAACCATCCACTTTTAACCCACGAAACGCGACACTTACTCTCACTCAATCAGATCCCAATGTCTGCTACCACACCTCATCTTCCAAATAGAAACTAGCATAGTCCCCAGATTCAAGAATACGCTAGATTTACCATGAGAAAAACCCCACTCTCCAAGAAAACAGAACCTACTATCAACCTCATAAAATCCTCATTCCATATCATCCATGTATTCCACACCTACTACAGCATATATACACAGCTAAACCCCAATCCAACCCAACCACACACACTCTAAAACCAACCCTTACAAACTCACAAATACAATAGAAAGTAGAAACCACCCGACCCCTTCACTAATCCCGTCAAAAGTCAGTGATATCTAATCCTACTCACCCAGCCGAGCCAGCAAACCAAACCAAACCACGCCAAAAAACCCTCGTAAGGTACAGCATAAGATAAGCGAGATCCAACTTCCCACCTTCAAATCGTCAGATAGGTCACATTTTCACAAAAACATATCGTACAGTATGCTACCACTCATTTCACCCACCCCAAGATCCCACTGCTCCAACCTCTCCACTCCACCCAATAAATCTTCAAAAGTCTTAACTCAGTACAGTATATACATACCAACAACTCAAGACACCTGGACACCCTTATACAGTGTATCCCCTCCCCTCCCAATCCCACAGCGAATACATCCAGACCCATCCAAATCAGACCTAGGTTCCAGCAAACCCCATCAAAACATCAAAACATCAAAACATCAAAACATCAAAACATCAAAACATCAAAACATCAAAACATCAAAACATCAAAACATCAAAACATCAAAACCAAAAAGTACAATCTATCTATACGTATAACATTTACATCTACATATACATCTACATTAACCAACTCAGGAAAACCCAATAAACTTATCAATCTCTACTAGCTTATATAGATACTATGATACTATAATACCACGTTCATTAATCAAACTAAACACCTGACTTCTTACTGTAAATTCTTCTTATATAGTATCTGTAGATAATAAAAAAAGAGACGCGTTTGAATCCAGGTTGGGGTTCGCTAAAGATGATCATGAAAAAAAAAAAGAATTGGAAGTTGGATGGATAAGGATGAGGAGGAGGAGGAGGAGATGATGTAAGCTAGAGTAAGAGTAAGGAATAACTTACAGATCAGGATGACAGGATCCCACCATCCTATCATCCATCATCCCACAAATAACCCACCAACCCAATTAATAACTCAACTGTAAACAACAAACAAAAATCTACACTACCCCAAGAACCCATACTTACTTACTTACTTACTTACTTACAAACAAACTTCCAACCCCCTTCAAAAACCCCTCCTTTCATCTCCCACCCTTTCCCCAGAAACACCAGAAGCCCCCCACCCCTCCAACCCCTAATTCACGCAACAGAAAACCCGGAAAAAAAAAAACAGTAAAATAGAAGATATTTACTGAATTTCAATATTATTAAAAAGGGTAGGTACCTAGCATCCCCATCCCCATCCCCATTCCCATTCCCATTCCCATTCCCATCCGCATCCGCGATCTGATGTACAACCCCTAGAATACACCACACCACCCCACCCCCCTTTCCCCCTCTCGCCTACACCAACACCAATACCCTTTTCCCCCCCTTCGCAAACGCTCAAACCACCAAACCCAGCTTCAAAACAAAAATATCAGAGAAGAAAGGGGGAAAGAAGGCAAGAAAAACTAAAATACACCAACAAAACAAAATACAAAAATACAAAATAATACAAAAAAAAACAAAGCCCTCCGTCCAGCATAAAAGTTGGGGGTATCATAAACATCAACACAAGCACGCACACGCACACACACACTCCAAATATCCATCACCACCACGCCATACACATACACAGCCCTCTCTCCCTCCATCCACAATCTTCACAATCGCCATAAGCCCAAGTCCCCCAAAAGAACGAAAAACCCGCGGTAAACCTCATCCACCCCTATTAATACACGAAAAGAAATCTGTCGAAGAAAAGAAAACCAGGAGAGGGAAGTAGTGTCAAGAAGTCGAGAAAGGAAGGGGTATGTAAAATACAAAAGAGACCGAGGTGTAGTATCCTGTCGCGACGTCGAAGAAGTAGGTAGGTATTCGCTCGCTATCCATAAACCGCCTTCTCCCTTATCACCTCTTCTATCTCCAACTCCAAAATGTTGCATCATCTCCAGAAAACGGCTTTAGGAAACCACCTCAGTTTTGAGGCGTCTCCGGAATCTCAGTAACCCCCAGCACACCATCCTGCTGCTGAGAATCCATGATCTCGCTCTTACGCTCCTTAATCTTCTCCTCTACTCTCACAGCTTGCTGCGGGGCAACAACCTCCGCCTTCTTGACAAAAGGTTCAACTCTCTTCTGCCCCAAATTAGGGTTCACCGCAAAAGGAATAACACTCCTCTCTGTGAAAACCGGCAACTCCCCTCTCTTCATCGGCTGAACCTTCATTGGCGACGGCGTATTCACAGTATTAGTTGGTAACCACTTCACGTCAGCTTTCTCTGACCCAGGCGCCTGTTGAGGTGTCGGTCCATCCGGTTGATATGGAATGAAAACCCCCTCAGAAGAAGTATTACCCGTCTCAACGCAAGTATGGCTAGATGACGAGGTTGAATTGGACGGTGAGATGAGCGGTGCACCAAGCGGAGAGCTTGCAGGAAGAGGGACATCATTTGGTTTTTGGAGGTGAGGTGGGAAGTGTTGCGGGAATGAGGTGGTATTGGGTTCAGGAGTTGAAGGAAGGGTTGGCTCGGGTTCTTGGATGAGTGTAGATGTTGGGAATTCGGGGAATTTGGCGTGATTTGCTTCTTCAACGGGTATAGGAGGGAGTATAGGAGCTGTTTCGGGTTGATTTTTGTTTGTTTTAGTAGTTTTGGCAGGGGCGCGTTTTGTGGTTTTTGGGGCTCGCTTGGTTTGCTGCTCTTTTTCTTTCGCTTCTTTTTGGGCTTTGGTAATCAAACTGATCTTCACTTTCTGCATGCCAGAAGTTAAGCTATCCATATCAGATTGAGGGACTGATGGAAGGGTTGGAACTGGTGGAACGGCATCGCTACTTGGTCTTGATGGTAGATCGTTGGCGCCATCATGACCATGTCCAGAAGGGCCTTCGCTGAGTGGTGACTTCTTCCTAACCCTTGATGATTTGGCAGGTTCCCCACGAGGTTGCGCAGGTGCTCTGGTCTTCCTTACTACAACTGGGGGAATAGGGTTGCCTCGTGAACTCATTGAAGATTCAGGTCTGACACTTTGGGATGTGCCAGGCCGCTGATAACTTGGCGCTCCACCCGAAATTGATCTCTGCACGGATGGACGTGATGGATTTTCGGTTCGCTGTGATGAAACCTCAGAAGGTCGTGATGAAATGTCGGAAATTACAGACCCATTTGAGACGGAACTGTGGCGTCTGCTGGCTTGAGTGGTGGGTCTCGCATATGCTGGTTGTGGTATGGGTATAGGAGTTGAACTTCTAGCCACAGCCTGGTAGATGTATTAGCACACAAATCACAATACGGTTCGCTCGAGAAGACAAAACAAAAATATCAAAAAATACCTTTTCAGCAGTAAGCGAGGCAGCACCAGCAACAGTCTTCCGACGATTCGACTTTGGCTTCTTAACCTCTTCCTCTTCCTCGACAATTGGCTTTGCAGGTTTCCGCGTACGAAGCGCCATTCTTGTAGTAGGTTGTTGATCCGGCTGTTCGGCTCCAACAACCGATGCTGGAGGTGTTAAAATCGACTGCCTGTCTCTTCTGACCCGAGTGGCTTCAGCCGAAAGATCTTCAGGTCTACAACTTCCAACTTGGCGATCTGAAGGAATAAGTAATTTACTGAGTTCGTGCGCAGCGACTGTCCAATGAACATCTGGAGGTGGTGGGGTGGGTGCTCTTGAATAGGTACGTGGAGTTGCATGTCCACTCATGGACATACTCGTAACAGCTCGCCGTGCACTTGGAGAAACAATTTTGCCCATGAAGGACTGAGTTGGAGAAGAATATGTTGGTGCAGGGCCTTCCCGTGGTTTTCTAATCTCGGGTGGAGGGGGTGCAGGTGTCGAACGGAGAGTGGCATCAAGTTGATCAAGTCGAGTATGAGACCACCATAACGGGTCGTACTCTGGAACTTCAGATACCACAGGCTCAGTCATGTAGTTTTCGTCAGCATATCCACCAAGCTTCTGGCCCAATTCAAATCCGAGTCCGCCACTTTGACGGCGTTCTTCCTTGGATTCTTGCTTAATGACCATTGGGGCCCCTCCAGCAAGTCCACTGACATGACTGAGTACACCACTATAGAGAGCTCTATCACTATAACCTCCTTCGAGCACACTGATGACTCTTCCATCGACGGAGGTTCCCTCTTCTGAAGCAACCCGGACAATATCTCGCGTAAGACGAGCATAAAACTCAGTGGGAACATTGACTTTGTGGCGCTGCATTCCAGCACTCTCCCACTCACTAGCATCAAAGCCAGCAGAAATGAAAATCGCACCCTTTGGCCTAGGGCCGTTGTAAACTCCACGCAATCTTTCAGTCTGATTGCGTAGGTAATTTCGGGTCTTCTCCAAAAGAATCGAATACTTGGTTTCATACAGATCCCAAAATTCAGCTTCAGTCTTCCACGGCTGCAAATGAACATTCCAAATACTCTGCCCATGAGCATTCTCTATACAAAGACTGGCATTCTTAACCTTTTCCATGTCGCCCTGTTCGCAAGGATATGAATTGATGTCATGAATGCTGAAATATCCAATCGAGGTCTTTTTCCAAGGAAGCGCATTTTTCGAGAGTCCATTTGCGCGAGCATTATGTTCCCACGCGATAGCTTGAGAACCATCCCCATGATGAAGATCAAAATCGATAATAGCAGCATGGGTCAGGCCGTGAGTAAGAGCCGCATGGGAAATACCCACATGAACATTATTCAACCAGCAGAATCCGGATGGATAGCTGGCAGAACAATGATGACCCGGTGGCCGAATTGTAACGAATGCTCGATGCGGTCCAGTTCCACTAGCTGATCCCTCAAAAACAGAATCCACACCTTCACATACAGCCCCTAAAGCTCCCTCCATAGCCTCCAATGACTCGGCGCAAAGATATAGATCTCCCTCGTGCAATTTCGCAGGCGCCGGATCCCCCGGGCTCCTATGGATATCCGGTCGAAGAAGCTCCTTCCCATTCAAAGCCAACTTTGCCTCCGCGCTATCACACATAATCTTCAACTCCTCCATCCACTTTGCGCCATGTACATTGGCGACCGCCTGCGAGGAAAGAGACAATCTGCGCGTCGTCTTCCGAATGCGAAATGGACCGCTAGGAATCATAGATGCATCCTGTGACGGGTGAAGAGGATACAATCCATCCGAGTGACGCTCTCCAAGTCTCACATAGGCCACGGACAAGCCAAGTATACAAGCCTGTATACGCTCGGGTCTCTCCACTATCGTATTAAGTGCCCCTTTCGAAGTTCGCGGTCGAGAAAAGCGATGGCCATAGCAGGAATCATGTAAAATAGCAATAGTATCCGCGTGTCTTGTATCATCCTCCCGCCTATGCAACTCCAACTCCTTCTCAAAGTGATTGCGCGCAATCGAAATAGCAGTTACGCGCGGAGGCCGCTCGGCTTCCCGTTCCATCTCTGCGAGGGGCGATCTGCCTGCGGTGGTAGAACGATTATTGGCAACTTGCGCCGACGAGGAACGACGTGAGGGGGTTGCAGAAACGACGCTTGCTGCTCGCGAGGGCGAAGATCGAGGAGGTGTGATTCCGTTGATAGAGCTCGTAGATCGGCGCAGCAAGCTGGGTGTTGGAGAAGATCGCGCGTCGATGACACTCATGGACGAGGGACTCCTTAAGGGTAGCGGGCTTCGAGAGGGAAGAATCCCATTTGGCGGCGGGCTGGGGTGGTTTGACTGGGTGGACTGTCTACCACTTACCAATGGCTTCGGTGAGGTGTGAGGTGAAGTATGATGAGGTGAAGCAGGCGGCAGAACAGGCGGACCTGAAGCCCCCGAGAATCGTCGAAGTGAAGCCTGAAAAGACGGACTGGATTCTTTGCGGGCAATGGCGGGAGGAGGAGATTGATATGCCATTTTGAGCTGCTGCTGTAGCTGTAGAGTAGTTAACTGTAGCTGCCTCTCTATTCTGCTTGATGAAGAGTCTCAGGAATTGCCAGCCCTCTCAGCAACCCGCAACCAAAATTGAGTAGAATTCTGTGGAAGTGTCCTTCATGTGCAACAAAACTCAATCGGCTGGCAACGATGAAGGCAAAGGTGAGATGGGGGTTGACTGAGGTTAGTCCAATACAATGTCCCACCACGTACGGAGAAAGTCAGTCCCCCTACGCGATCAACGCGCCGAACCCCAGTCCCTTGGGTTTCAGCCGGCCCATGTCATCAATATCAGTCGCATGAGGATTACCATTTTGGGATAGAGTTTTATTTTTAGCTAGCCCAGGTAATTGAGATAAACAGCATCTATAGGTAACTTCCAAGGCTTAATTACGATTGTCGAAGCCCTTTTGAGCCGTTGATGAACACTTTGTTGCGTCAACAAACAACGGTACCACATGTTAGAAGCGATCCGAGAAAAAGGGGACAATCCCTGCTCAAGAGTGGCAACGACCCCTCCACGCCAACACATGAGACTACATTACAGACATCGACATAATATGAAATACAAGTATACCTGTTTCTTCCTTATTCATCCACAGTCCTCATTTTTATGCCCAGTTTCTAAGAAAAGAATACTCCCAACACCCCCACCCCTTTGACCATAGATACAAATCTGGTATCCACCCATGCCGTTACCCATAAAATCTTGCATTCGTATCAAACATTTACCATACCATCCAATTCATTCAGACAAAGACCCAACAAAGGTGATGAATCAATACTCTTCCACTGCGCAGTTGGGGTGTAGAACGTAAACTGATTCTTCGGCGGTTGCTGCACTTCCTTGTCCATCCTCTCCCACGAGACCTTGGCCTCGGATTTCCATGAGAATGTTTTCCTGGGGTTGTGTTAGTGGAGTTGTGAGACAAATATTGAGATGGGATGAAAGCTTACCTTGACCATCCTCTTGATGATTTTCTTCGTCAGTGCCATCTCTGCGTGATAATCCTCTTCTCCGTCAAGTTCGTCCTCCTTCTGCTCCAGATACCACTCGACAAGCTTGTCACCACCGACTCCCTCGCCACTGCTCAACTCATCCTCATTAACTCGTTGGACCAGCATGTTGACAACACTGATATATTTATCATATGTGATCTTCGTTTTCCTGCTTGCACCACTGGCTGTTGGGGCAGGTGTGCCATCCGCAGCTACTGCACCAGAAGCTGCATCTGGAGCATTGTCGCCATCCTCGTCATCATCTGGCCCATCACCCATAGTAGCGTCACCATCAGCATCGCGACTTCTAACAGCCCCATTGGGACCAATAACTTCGTCGTCTTCCTCATCGACATCAACGTCATCCTTTTCCACAGAAATGATACTCTGTCTTAGAAGATTGAATGCCTCCAGTACAAAAGCCGGCGTAATTTCTTCGACACAATTGGCCTTGGCAATAGCTTCTGACAATCGAATGAGAGATTCCAGTTGTCTGACAGTGATTCTATAGCTGTTTCGTCCGATTCCACCTTGTGCATCATCACTTCGGAGTTCCTTGTACTTTGCAATGAGCATTTCTCTGGCTTCTAGTTGAAATTCTGGCTTGAAAGTTCTAGCGAATCGAATATATCTTTGCAATTGTTCAGTTGAGAATTCAGGTTGAACAGCCTCGTCACGAAGTTGATGTATACCAACAATGTGCTCAGCCAAGTGTCGATCCACCGCCTCGTTACATTCATCCAAAATAACAAAGAAAAGATCGAAACGAGACATGATAGGAGCTGACATGTTGATGTTTGCCCTCAGTGTAGTCTTACGGTTGTATCGACCACCAACGGGATTTGCGGCGGCCAAAATCGAGGTCCTCGCATTGAGTGTTGCTTGAATGCCAGCTTTGGCAATGGAAATTGTCTGCTGTTCCATAGCTTCGTGAATAGCAACTTGGTCACTAATATCCATTTTATCAAATTCGTCAATTGCGCAAATTCCGTTGTCAGCCAACATTAGAGCACCAGCTTCGATAGTAAATTCTCCCGTTTCCTCGTCCTTAACAACAGCTGCAGTAAGACCTGCTGCAGAGGATGCCTTTCCGGAGGTATACACAGCTCGAGGTAAGAATGAGCAGATATACTTTAAGAACTGGGATTTGGAGGTGGATGGATCACCAACGATACAAATGTTGATGTCTCCTCTCAATGCCATTCCTTCTGGTGTGGTCTTGCTCAAACCACCCATTAACTGCAAAAGAAGTCCTTTCTTAACAACTTCGTGACCGTAAACCATTGGCGCGAGAGATGCGACCAGACGAGAGTAAATATGAGGACTGTGAACCATTTCTCGAAGTTCTTCAATCTCAGAAGGATTCATTGATGCCAGAAGAGCTTCTTGTGCATGGTCTCCAGCCTCGTTTGGGTCAACAGGTGCAAGCTGTTGAAGGGATGCCAAAATATTTTCGGATTTACCCTCCAGTTGTTGACTAACAGCTGAACCCGTTGTAGAAGTATCAGGTGTTACCATACAAGCCAAAAACGCAAGTCTGTAAGTGAGATCACGAACACCTAAAGCTTTCAGACCTGTGACACCGTTGGTATCACCTGTTCTGTTTTGAGTGTCTCGAACCGCCATTGGGCGAACACCAGGAAGACCAAGTTGACTAACATCGGGGACAACGATTAGTGCACCTGTGAAAATACACTTCTCACCAGCCTTGGCTCTTTCCACAATCTCTCCACGTAGAATTACATCTAGAGTACGAGGCATACTTCCTGTTGGAATCTCCGAACTGTTTTCTTGAACTCGGACTTTTTGCCAATCCACAAAAGTACTTTGTCTGATATCTAATCGCCATGCGAATCGATTACCACAACCTTCATTTGGGCATTGTGTTGGCTCGGAATATCTGAAAGTTTGCTCGATATTGGGTACCACGTTCTTGCATTCCTCGCATATAAATGTGGCCAATGAAAGTTCTGGTCGCACTTCTGATGTCCTTGTTACTGTTCCGGAAATCGAGAGAAGCTGTCCAATGTTTGCTGTTCTCAAATGTCGAACTCTGCTTACAACAGGAAGATTATAAAATGCCAGAGTGAACAACTTATCGGTCTGTTGGTTCGTGGTCTTGTTTCCTTGGAAATCCGACTGACTTGCAGACGCTGCATTGCTTGCTCCCGATGAGGTCTGATTGCTCGATGCGGTAGGTTGTCGATGGTCTCTGAAGTATCGTGGTTCATACTTTGCAATCATGTTGTGTAAAGCCTTTGTCAAAAACGGTAAAAATCTGTAAAATTCCTCCACAACACCCTCTGCCAAGGCACCGCCCCGGAAATTCGTGAGATGTTTGTAGTCGACATACAGTGTAGAAAGTTGATACGTTCTCAGGCCGTGGATCTGCGCAATATAATATTTATCGGTCGTCACCGCACTCGAAGTAGGTGCGCCGGAAGAAGAAGGCTCTTCAACGAATCTAGGTCTGGTCAGGTTCGTGTTGACAACAAAATAAGGGGGGCAACCGACGTCTCAAGGAACTCCTCAAAGTTTTCCTGCACCATATATCCAATTCTATCTTCCACCTTTGGCACAGCGCGATCGTTTCTGCGAGGACGACCCGAAGTAGTCGCTGGCTGATCATCTGCGAAACCTTCGTCGTCACTCATAGGCGCATTGCTTTCCGACGGAGGACCCCTTGGTCGTTGTGATGACCCTCGACCTTGATAAGCTCGTGGGGTCAAACCACCACCAGAGGCGGCAGGAGAATCAGCAACATCGGACATCATTACCGAAGCCATTTTGAAAAACTTAAAGTGGGGTTGTTGTGATGGATGTTGTTGATGTTGATGTGGTGAAATGGGGGGTCAATTCAGGAGTTCAAATTTAGCGCTAAAGTCGCGTCCAAATCCACCCGCGAATTTTCGCGCCCAAATCTTTAAGTGGTTGCAGAAGAGTGTGGCCAATGGACGCACGGCGTTTTTGTGGATATGATCACGTGATATATACCACGGCTCGACAGTACATACTCATACTTCCAGATCGTATATCGACAAAAACACCTTCATAAGCGCCACGGAAGATTTTTAAGCTCTCACTTACTCGAAAAATTATTTTAAAAAGAGATTGTCCCCCTGCCTTGATTCCGCTGTGTACGCCTACGAATATGTATATATATATATACATACAAGAGCGTCTACCTGGGAATACTTGGGTAGATCAACTACACAGATCAGCTTAAGACCTTGGAATATAACGATTCAAATAATTCGAGAGGATTTCTTTTTCTTCTCCTACTCCTGCTCTATACTACAGGTCCCCAATTCCAAGTTCAAGTGTCTTGCCATGGCCAGTTGTTTGCGAGGAGCAAGAGGGACTTGATGGTGACTTGGTATCAACAATAGAACATCCCCATTCCCAGCCCTCACTAGTACCGTAGTCAATTTCTATTAATCACATCTGGACACTGACAAGACTCACTATCAGTAAAACTCACCACAAGACCCCCACGACACAGCACGATGTGCAACAAAATACAATCATCCCAATCAACAACCATTAGCAAAATTCACCATTAGCACACCTCACTCTTAGCAATGCCTCACTATAAGCCCCCCGTGCCGGGTTGCGACATGCAACAAATCCCATCTTCAAGTCTCACCAGGCCGCCTATTTACAATTGAGAAAATCCTAAGCGAGACGACTATCAACAAGCCTCACTCTTATCAACAAAACTCACTATCAACAAGACTCACCAGAAGACCCCCACTCCACGGTGCGATATCCAACAAACCCCAAGTCTTCCACTCAAAGACGATTTACAGAACTCACTACACTAAGGGCCCCCACGAACCTGAATCCAACCCCTTGTCTTTGATACTCACTTCCACTTGAGAATCTCTTTAGCGAATGATGTCAAGAAGATTCACTATTTGCAAGACTCACCTAGAGACCCCCGCGCTATGCTGCGATATGCAACAAGGCCTCGTCTCCAATCATAAACCATCCACAAACCTCACCTACAGCCCCCACCAAAAGCTCAAGTCTTCCAACGAGGGCGCGAGAGAAGCTCGAACCAGGTGTGAACAAAAACTCACGAATTACAAGACGAACCAAGAAGCCCCCCCCCCACAGATTCACAATACAGTGGGATATACAACGGAACTTAAATCTTCTGGTTGGATACTCAGACTACGAGATAATCTAACCTAGGTACGAGTACCAATAAACCTCACCCCTAACAAGATTTCCTGATCACCATCTCCTCCCGTTGGGCGACGGTGTGATGTGCGATAAATCCTCTGTTGGAACCATCCTTCAAACTTGTCGTTCCCACACAAGTTATCTGCACGAGAACGAGGTTTTATCCTCAGGTACCTATCTTCCTTGACGTAATGAATGCATAACTCATCAATCAAATTCTGGAATAAAGGAAGGGCTCCTATTTTCTTGCGGATTACTACTCTAGAGCCAGAGATTTCTTAAAATCAGACATTTAAGTTCTGGTGGTTTGAATTTCTAGTTGCAGGAGGTTTAGAAGAAGTAGTAATATCCATAGGATTTCGATGAGAATGATACAAGAAGTGATGACCTGAGGAGGTGAAGATTAAACTTGTATTATTAGGTTGAGTTGAGTTTGAGGGAGAGGGAAGGAAAAGTACAAATTAGGTAGAGAACTTCTATTTATATAAGAAGCCTCTACGAGAACCCATCCATCCATTCCACAAACCCACAAAAACAGTAGAATCGCCTCTAGAAAAACACTCAAATCCAAATCTACCTATATCCAGGTAGGTCTTCCCAAACTCCATCCCAAACACACCCCACCAAAAACGCCTGATCCACAAATCAAACCTCACCACCCATTCATTCATTCACTTCCCCTCCTCCTCCTCCTCCTCCTCACCCATCCCATGAATCTACCAAAAAATCAGCAAAGTCCCATAAATCCACCCACCCCATTCATCCCCCCTCTCATCACATATCAACTCACCATCTCCGCAAACCCAATCCACTCCTCCACACCCCTACAATACGCATCCACCATCTCATCCGGCAAACACTCATGGCCCCAAACCACCACACCCCCAAACTCCGCCTGCTCCTCTACGATCTTGACGTCGCTCACTCCCTCCTCCTCCATATCTCCATCTTCCTCGTTTATCGTGCTGGCCTCGGGTTTAGGGAGAAGTACGCGATCGCTGCGTGCGAGTACGACGCCGCGGTAGCCCTTGGGGATCGCGAGGGTCTTGCCGTGGAGCTTGCGGCCGCGGAAGTAGGAGGTTGATTTTGATTCTTGGGGTGAGGTGTTAGGTGGTATTAAAAGGATTGGTGTGTGGTGTGGTGTGGGAAAGGGAGGGAGGTACCTTTACCCACGCCTGCAGTGGTCTTTGGATCCCAGTATCTTTTCGAGGCATTGACGGGGCCGTTGTGGTGGATTCGGCAGGGGAGGAGATGGGGAGTGCATTTCCCTTTGTGGGAGCTGCTTTTTTGGATGGCGAGCATTTTTGTGGTGTTTAGGGTAGTTTGGGATAGGTTGTGAGAGGTTGTTCTGGTGTTTGCTGTGGAAAGTACTTGTAAATGGAAATCTTTGGGTGGGTTGGTGAGACGCGACGAGACGCGTAAATTAGGTATGGATTTTAAGCATCCTTGGCGAAGACCCCGCTTCTTCCTGGCTGGTAACTTGGACACTTTACACGAAAATCAGCTGCGGATAAGAAGACTTGGAGGTTGAGAAGCTTCGTAGATAGCACAACCTGGAGTCTTCTCAAGGTTGTTCTGGGAAGAGTGATTTTGCGGCATTTTGAAGTGGGTTCTTTCTGCCGCTGTCAATTGTCTTGACTTTGCTAGTGAGAGATGACAGACCCTCGAGGTTGTCAAAATAGATTCCGTCAAAATGTGGCAATAGACAGAGAAGGTATCGAACGGACTACCTATAGTACCTATTGTACATAGACTACAGACACGTCCAGTATAGTATCTACCTACACACTTGGTAACCTGCACTCCTTTCACCGCCGTTTCCCCCATCGTACCGATCGATTGCATCAAGTTCAATCGGCGATAAATCCACTCGAAACGGAGACGTCCCGGTTCGTTTCTCTTCCGAAGCTATCAACACTAGAGGGCTCCCCAACTTCCAACTTTCTCCTCGCATCGCATCGCATCGTATTGCTATGCATGGTCCCCAATCCTCCAGCTTTCGTGACAGGAAGCCGTGCTGGCGGTTTTGCAGAAATGTACAAGGTCAAGCGAACTGCCAACGGTGCCAGAGGTATCACGGGGACAGGGGCGGTCCTTGTACATTACATACGCATTTGCGAGTGGATGTGTAGTATGGACCTGAGTTATCAACTCCCAAGCCTTGAGAAGGTGGGGAGGTACTCGAGTACACACAGCTCGCATGGCGGGGAGTCCAGAAAGTCCGAATCGCAGCCTCGCAGGTGCCTTTTTGAGAGCCTCAAAATCGTCGTAAGAAAGATGCTTAGATGCCCGCTCTGTTGACAGTGCGATAGTTCGGTACCTGGCAGAGGGAGGAAGTATATCCACATCCAACCACCACAACCCTCCAAACAAGCGTGCAAGGCAGGTACCAACCCTATCCCGATGTCGTCCTCCCTCTGTGCCCTCCCGAGGTCCTGGGCAGTCGCCCAAAAACGAAGTCAAAATCCAACCCATCTGCATGGGTTGTCAACGAAGCACAGACCGAAAATGAAAATGCACTAGTGGTGGGGGAGCTCTGAGCTTCGTTCATTGGTCGGACGGAGACCTAGTTCAACATCTGCTCTTCCCCGGTTCTTTCCTCTTGACTGAATTCAGTCAAGTGTCAGACTGGAAACTTCCTCATGAGGCATGGTTCCTCAACTTCCTTTAATTCGGCCGGGCAACTTCTTTCTCCATAAACTTCTGTC
Organism: Hymenoscyphus occultus; assembly: GCA_900536445.1. Taxonomy (NCBI): domain Eukaryota; kingdom Fungi; phylum Ascomycota; class Leotiomycetes; order Helotiales; family Helotiaceae; genus Hymenoscyphus; species Hymenoscyphus occultus. The sequence goes on from UNPT01000021.1 coordinate 84,794, forward strand.
CGCTAGCGTTGGTGTGGAAAGTGCTTGACTGTTGACGTACTTGAATCTGGTCGCTCCCTTTGTCAATATCAAATTTCCCTTCTACCTTGTAGCATTCTCGCCTCGACGTCAATCAGACAAACACTAGTTCCCCAGAATAGTTCGCCAAGTCGAATTTATGGGTAGAGGCCGTTAGAGGGTATTTCCAAGGCTTTTAAGGTTTGCCATTTGGGTTCTTATCTAGGAAGAAAAATCCGACAAAATTAGGGTAAGCGGGGAAATGATTCTCCCTCTACAAAACCCTCAATTGCCCTTCTTGCAAGCTTACGAATGAGTATAGTACAGAAATCTGTCAGTTAATTAAAAAAAACGGAACTCCGAATATCCTCCTACCGACCTTACACGGGATTTTGCCCAGCAACAAGACCCCGAAATTCAACATGACATCCTACTTTACTCAACCCTTAGCTCGAGGGGGGGATTTGATTAGAAGCACTCTAGGAAGTGTTTCTTGGGGTCCGGCGTTGTCAATTTCGAAAACTGCTGTCTCTTCCCTCTTGTCTCGGATTGAACATGGGACACTCACTATTGAGGACGAAACTACTGGTCAGAAACAATCCTTTGGCCAGAAAATCGCAAAGGAGCATTTGAAAATGACGAATGGTGTCAATGGGACCTCGAAAAAGAGTCATGGAGTGGGATTGGTGGAATTGGTTGTGAAGAAGGAGACTTTTTGGGTGAGGTTGGCTCTGTTTGCGGATATGGGGTTTGCAGAAGCGTATATGTTGGGAGAAGTCGAATGTTCGGATCTCACTGGGTTCTTCCAGGTAAATATTCTCTCCTCCAAAAACATCCAAATATCCGGTAGATTAACAAGCAAAGCTCTTCATCCTCAACCGTAAACAACTAGCAAATGCAACAACCCTGACTTCCTCAATCGCAGAAACCATCACCGGTCTCGCAAGAAGCACAAATACCCTTTCCAACTCCCTCCTCAATGTCTCCGCCCACTACGATATCAGCAATGAAATGTTTGCTGCCTTCCTCTCTGACGATATGACATATTCCTGTCCCATCTGGCAACCCTTAACCAGCGCTACCACTGTCGAAGAAACTTTGGAAGCTGCACAAATAACAAAACTCCACCGCTTCATTGACGGCGCGAAGATCAAGCCTTCGGACCACGTTCTCGAAATTGGCACAGGATGGGGTTCTTTCGCCATTGAAGCAGTCCGCACAACCGGATGTCGCGTTACCTCTCTCACCCTCTCCATTGAACAGAAAGCACTGGCTGAGAAACGGATTTTTGCCGCGGGGTTCTCTGATAAAATCGAAGTTCTACTTATGGACTACCGCGCCCTCCCCATTCCAAAGGTTCTCTATGATAAAATCATTTCCATCGAAATGCTAGAAGCTGTCGGGCGGGAATATCTAGAAACCTACTTTGGGTGTATACACCGACTCCTGAAGCCCGACGGTATCGCGGTCTTCCAATGTATCACCATGCCCGAAGGAAGATACGAAGCCTATGCTAAAGGCGGGGACTTCATCCGAAAGTATATTTTTCCTGGAGGCCATCTGCCTAGTATCACTCAATTGATTGATAATATTACCAAGGGGAGTGAGGGGACGTTGATTGTGGAGAAGATTGAGAATATTGGAGGGCATTATGCGAAGACTCTCCGTCTGTGGAGTGAAGCGTTTGGGAAGAACTTTGAGAGTAGGATCAAGGGAGGTTTGATGAAGGAGCATCCCGAGATGGAAGAAAGGCAGTGTGGGGTTTTTAGGAGGAAATGGGAGGTGAGTTTTTGACCGTCTTCTTTTTCCCTCGGTCCCTTTTTTCCCTTCCCTTTGGGCTAGCCTTCCCTCTGTTTCGGTGCAGGAGATGAGATGTTGTGAAGTGGAAATTGTCTTGCATGACTTGAGTTCGAGCATTTACTAACTAATTGGTGCGATAGTACTACTTCTCCTATTGCGAAGCCGGGTTCGTCACGAAGACCCTTGGCGATGTGATCATTACGGTTGGGAGGGAGGGATGTATGGAATTGATGGATGGGATTCCACGATGAAATCTTCTTCCAGGCTGGGTGTAAGTTTGATGACGGCGTTCTCTTTTTTTTCGCGATTCAGCGGCGGCGTTTTGGGAAGGATCTTGGGTGAGATGGTTAATGTTTTTGTTTTTGTTTTGTTTCCTGGTGACGGAAAGGGGGAAGGGGGGGGGGAGGGATTTGGTTTGTTCATTTAGAGAAGGAAAGGAAGGGTATAGGTAGGTATGATTTAGATTAGAGATGAGAATAGAGGGGTTTGATTTAGATATGTTTTTATCTTGATTCCTTGAGTGAGTTGGTTTGATTTCTTGAGTGACTTTTGATTGGGTGAGTTGTTTTGGGTGTGAGGAAGAGAGAGTTGGTTTTTTTGTTTCCTGATATCTCCTAATCGCGTTATATATACAATCTTACAAGTACATTTAGAATTTCAGGTTCGAGACATCCACCAGCATCCACTTTTCCTTTTTCTATAAAGACTATAAAGACTATAAAGAGGGTACGGTACAAGTAACAAGAATAATATCATTATATCATTATATCAGTGCCAGAAGTAAAATTTTCATGGTCTTTGATAGACTAATAGTATGTATGCTGCAGCTGCTAGGTAGGTTGGTAGGTAGGTAGGTAGGTAGGATGTGGTTTGTGGTTGAGGGGAAAAGGAGAGGAGAAAAGGAAGAGTAAGAGTAAGAGTATTTGGATTTGTGTTTGTGTTTGTGTTTAGAAGGGAATCTCGAGATGATTGTTGATAATGATGATATTGATGATAATGATGATAATGATGATATTGATGATAATGATGATAATGATGATATTGATGATAATGATGATAATATAAAGTCTCGGTTAATTGTTTACCATCAACGTTCAGCACATAGAACCATAATCCATAGAATTATTCTATTCCATTCCACCTAGAATCTTTCCAGCCTATCTTTATAATGGACCTATTCCATCCTATCGAGTCGTCTCTGGAATTCTAGAGCTTTTATAGAATTCTATTTCTAGTGAATGTTTAAATAGCTAGCGGTCATAACAGTAGGAGTAAATAAGGGTTCTTCACGTGATATATTTAGGACACCTTTATATATTATTAGGTCTCTCCCTGAATGCTGTATACAGGCGCTATTACGATGGTTTACTCGGACCTGGAATATATTTCCTGGTCATGTAATATATTCTATTTGGAAATTCTATACTTGTATATTCTTGGAATATATTATATACCTTTAGAATAGAATTATTCTAGTAAATCCTTATATGGAATATGGAATGGAATACTTCTAGAAGAGGGCTCTGGAATCGAATGGGATTCTATTTGCTGAATGTTGTTTACCATTTTAACGATGCCTAGTGAATACCTTGAAATCGAATCTATACTCTTTATACCTTTACTAAAGATCTATTCGTCGTTGGGGGTTCAAATGTCGTTGCTTCACTCAAGGTTTGTGGAGTTGTCACCTAACTTAATAGCTAGATTCTTTCGCATCTTGCCTTATAATAGCGAATTCACCTCTAGGATGATGAGAGCTGTAGATCGTTTTTATACCACGTGGCTGTATTTCCTATTAGTGTTATACTACTGAGGCTATGTGAGGTTTGGCCTGGCTTTGTAGTACGGAACTATAAAGTGATTGTGTAGACAAGTCCGGGGCTCTTTTGCAGCTTTGCTTTGCTTTGCTTTACGACCTACAACCGATGTTTGATTGTCTATGATACCTACTCAACCTCTTACCTATAGTATTATTATTATTTGGTCTTCTTGTTGTTACTTCCCTTGTTGTATCGTTGTGCACCTGCAAAATACTCCCACCACTCTGCAAGTGTCACTTTACAACAGTGAATGGTTATTACAGCAGCTACAGTAGCTCCGCTCATCCAGGACTAGCGTACAATAACATCTATAAGTATGCAGGGACTTCGCTAGCTACACTGACTTCAGCATGTCACACAGGACATAGTTATTAGGGACATGATAATTTAGGTCTTTTACATCCACCCCCTCGACTTGAATAAGTTAAATTTATAGTAGGATAGACCTTTAACATATACTATATATACCTTAGCTCCTGTGGTACAGTAAGTGCCCGTCCTCTATTTCATGAAGAAGCAACGCGGAGCTGATATCAGATTTGGGTTTCTGTATTCTAGATATAATGGTACCAGATAACGGTGACATGTATCGGAACGACTCTGGCGTCGCAGTACCAGCCGATGGTCCAATGGATATCAACGACTTGTCATCAGTAAAACGTGATTTCGATTTAGATGCCTCACACAAAAAGAAGCTTGATACAGTCACCGTTAGCACCTCCATAATAAACAGAACGTCTCGTCTCAACTCGGCTCTCGATCCAAGCAGCCTCCTTGAATCAAATCCGACAGTTAATCCTCTCGTATCAGCACTCCTCTCGAGGCTAAATTCCATCGCTAATCCAGACGTAATTTATCACCAAGACAGACACCGTCAAGGTGCCAGAAACCTTTCCATACTTCCCCAACCTCCCGCTCGAGCTCCAACGACTTATCTGGTACTTTGCTCTCCCAGACCCCAGATTAATCCCTCTCGTCAACTAGCGAAGAAATCCAACCCAGTCTAAGACAGGAATCGAAACACCACCTGAAGATAAAATACTAAACCTGATCCCCCGTCTTGGAAGCTACATAGTCCCAAGCCTCCTCGTTACATACGATATCAACGATCCTACTTATCCCCAGTATCCTCACACCTGCCACGAATCCCGACGCATCGCCAAGAAGCACTATATCGGCGCCACCGGACATAACGACTTCGGGGACCGATTCTTTATAGATTGGGAAGTCAATGTACTTCACGGCTCGGCTGAGCTGTTCGTACGACTCCTAGGAACGGCTCTACGGGCAGATTTCAACGACCGCGTGCGGATATCGAATTTGAAGTTCCTCGCGCAAGTTTGACATATTTCTTTCTCTGGTAGTGTCGTGGCGAAGGTTGTTCTGGATTTGTTGGCTGGGTATATGCCGTTGTTTTCGCGGTTGGAAAGTAGAAGTTTGGAGGAGCGGGGTGATGGAGAAGGGGAGGGAGAGGGGGGAATGAGTATGCATGTGAGTGAGGTTGTTGAGGAACTTCAGCTGTGGCGCGATGTTGGGAGGATGATTGGGAAGGAAATGAAGAAGGAGAAGGCGGAGATGAGATTCGTGTTGTGGGAAGGGTGTAAGGTTGTTTTTTCATGGGCTGAGGAATATGGATATCCTTGAGTCGGTGAAGATTAAGTTTGTGCCGTCGAATATACGTACGAGATGACTTTGAAGCTTGATTCTGGAGCTTCGGGCAGGTTTGGATAGCGCCAAGGGTGAGAAGCTAAAGAAAGTCTTGGGGAGAAACCGGCGATGCGAAATTAGGATTATGATACAGGTATCGAGGAGTGGCATTTGGTGCGTATGTGAAATTGGATTGTGCAGCCTCTTAAGGGAATGATACCGGGAAGGGATTTGGGTTGGATTTTGTAATCTTACAGGTCCTTGTAGCGAATATCCTGGTGCTGAGATATGCACTGTACCGTATTTACTACTATAAAAATAACAAAAAAGTAATTCTTCTGCACTTTAGCCTCGCAACAAGCCATAACTTAAACTACAATCCTTTATTTACCAAAAAAGTTTGGAGACAATGGAGCCAGCGTATGCGGAACATAAACTTTCACCCTGAAAGCACGGCAGAGTGGTAAGCGAGAAGTACCATTTTCACAGAGCTGCGTTGGTAGAACTTTCGTATTTAAAATGTTAAGTTGTAATTCGACATACATTTGTGACACCGCCTTTCCCTCATCTCTTGTTCGACAAGTGTATAGCGGTATTTCTGCGACAATGACCGCGGGTAAACTTCTTATTCTAACAGCTGCTGATTACAACCCATCTCTCTGAATAGTAAGACAGTTAGAATAGCCGAAACTCTATATACACCTACACCTAGGTTCGAAAAAGATATTACTATCCTAAAAGTCTCGTACAATCAATATGATTCTCTGAGTAATTTCGGATAATCAAAATTACTATCTTTACTCGAGTATTAACCTATAATACGTGATTTAGGACAATTAAGTTATTATTAATTATTCTAAAATATCTTGTAGGATAGGTTCTTAGGGTGTGTATCTCACAGAGTTTCGCACAACTAACTGTCTTACACTCATAGTCTCATACTAATATGAATCCTTGCAGGTAACAGCTGATTGAAGTCCTTGTATGAGACTAAGTCGTAAAGGGGGACACCATAGCCTGTCATCTAACCTTCATCGTGACAAGGTCTTATACCCCTCCTAATGTATTCTACCAAGAAGCTTAATTGTGATCACCCATCGTTAACTTAATTGAACGATCTATACGTTTTTCCAATCTGGCCGTGAAACCTTCTCATCGCATCGCTTCGCTTTCACTCGCTTGATTTGACCATGGAATTGTGGATGCAAGTACAAGTATAGCGGTATCAAGAGAAAAAAGCCATTCTTCTTCTCCCTTATACCCATCTAGTTCAAAGTTCAAATCAAGATCCTTTAGCTCGTAGCCCTCTCTTCTTCTAACCATCACCACCCAGCGTAAAACATCATTCCCAAATCCTACCCACTCTCATCCTTAACCGGAAGAAAGCCGATGCACCGAGGTTGGATACGTGATCTTCAGTGACCAAGAGATTACTTCCCTGCTTTTATTTTATCGTATAATAGTAGCCGGGAACTCGAGATATTTATTCTCACTGTACTCGTACTGACAATCATTTCAAAAAGTCTTCTTTCTATATCTGACCCAACACTCTCGGAATTTGGTATGGCAAGAGGAGAGCTGTGTTACATCATGAAATAACAGCACGAGTTTCTGAAGCCAGCCAGTTTACCTAGATTTCTCCACTACATCGTTATCTCGAAGGGACTTTCTTCTCAGAATCTTCCATTTGGATGGGATGAAGCATATAAGAAGATAGAACGAAGCTTAATCAGACCCGGAAAAAAAGCACAAAAACTAACAAAGATAAGCGAGGAGGAAAAGGAAGAATAAAAACAGCGAGATTCCTTTGACTTTGCTATGAGGTACCTGGGTTATGGTGCGGTAGTCAAGTCATTCGAGTATTGATTTATTTCCTTAGAGCTTTGAAATCTTCCTCGATGCTCTAACAGCCAGCGGGATTTCTCAGATTTTGATGCTTTGGGATTAAATTACATACCGATACCTTATCACAACATATTTTAAAAGTACTTCATGTTCGAGCAGTCAGCTAAAACTCGCAAGACACTCAAATACTCCCAATGTTGATAAATATGTTGGGCCATGGTGCGGGGTGTGATCTTGTATTTACCCTGCAGTGCGTATATGGAAATGCGAGATTCTGGTCCGAGATTCTGTATAGCTACCTTAGACTGGTGTCGCTACTGTATATCCATTTTAAGAAAACAAAACAAACTCATAACGAAATTTATGAGCAAAAGTGAAAGCACAGAAATGGAGGTGACGTAGATCTCGCCCAAAGCAATGGCTGGCATAGATGACATCACCACCCCTCCTCTCAGAACGCCACAAAATTAGCTGCTCTCTTTAAAACCCAAATTTATCCAACCAAATATCTCACAAACTCTTGTAAGAAACAGAAAACAACCAAATCCAATCCAGAGTCAAATCATACAAAAGCAAAACAAACAGACCTCCAAACACACTCCAAACACCCCTCAAAATGTCCAGCTCAACAACAAACAACACCACCCAAGACCCCTCCATGATCGCGGGCCACGCCCAGTACGCGAAGGGATACGTAGAGTCTACTATTGGCGCTGTGACCGGGAGTGAGGAGTGGAAGAAGAGTGGGGAGAAGGATATGGGTGATGGGATTGGGACTATGAAGGTTTGTTTCCTCTCAATCTGCCCATTTACGATTTCATGGAATTAGGGATGGAGAAGATTAGGGTTGGAGAATAGTGTTAATGAGAACTTAGGAAGCGAATGCACAGAGACAAGGCGAGCCTGCTCCAAGTGGTGTTCTTGGAAAAGCTGAGGAGGTTGCGGGGAAGGTAGCGGGGTGTGAGGGGATGGAGAAAGAGGGGATTCAGAGACAGGAGAAGGCGCAGTAGGGAGGGAAGGTGTAAGATGGAATTGTGTATTATGAATTGCTTTAATTGCTAAACTATCATGGTTAATTTCATTTTTGTGAGATTGAGGTTACAAGTGGTGGAGGTTCGCTGCATGTTGAGATTGGTAGCCAGTCCTCCCAGTCTGGCCAGTCTACTGGTGTTGTGACTGGTGCGTGCCCCTTGATCGTTTCGGCTTTGACGAGGACGGGGATGACTGCTCCTGTTTCGAGTCTGAAGGGTTGATGACCGAGGACTATGACTGGTTAGAGTAATTTAGGAGATGAGGGAAAGAAGGTATATTTACCTCTGAGGATACTAGAAATTTCTCCCGAGTGACTGGTGATTGAGACCCAGGTATGCTTATCACTACCAAATACATCATCCAACACCGTCTTGGTCCTGATATCTTGATTAACAGGTTGTTCAGCCAACAATGGCTTCCAAAGTTCGTCACATTCGGTAAAGCCCTCCTCGATTTTATATCGTGGAAACAAGTCGTGGATATACGACTTGGTTGAACGTCTGTCGCAAGTGTGACCACTGATCCCCTCTCGGAAGTACTCCTTCACAGTTGGCTTGAAATGAGCCCCATGACGAAGACGAAGCTGAGAAAACGTGATATTGGCAGTTTGTAAACAACGAGTTAGAGGCGACGTGTAAAAAGATTGCGGGATAGGAATCTTTTGAAGCACAATTTGGGAGGCCCAGTAATCGGCTGCGACCTGAGCTTGGGCTACACCATTGGGTGTGATTTCGGCGTCCGCCCAGACGGAAGTTCCATTTCCGTCCAATAATGACCAGTAACACTGGATTTTGTCAGAATGGGGTATCAAAATGGTGATTTTTGACTTACGTTCCAAGCTGGAGTGCCATAATAGGTTTCAGCGACATTGTGATAACCTTCCCCGTGACGACCCATGAACAAGACTTTATACTCGACATCATCATCGCATTCATCATTCAAATTATCAACATATTTCTCGAATCTCTGCCATTGAGTCAAAGGTTTTCTCTCATATCTATCTGTGGGATAAGTCCGGTTGATCAATCCGAAATTCGTAGCGGTCTATCAGATCATTAGTTTGACACCCTAAGAACCGATGGAATAATTCCACACACATAATCAAAAGTCGCCGGAACGGTGGAGTTCTCATCTTGCAAGAAAAACCCAGTGACCGTTGAGTACCTGATATATTCCTCCGTCGGATGTGCTGCGCAGGCGACAGCAAGCGTGCTGAGGGCCAGCAAGTGAAGGTTTTTAGTCTGCATCGTGGGGGGTGGTGATAAAGACAGGGTGATGAAACACTTGCAGAAGGAAAAGCCATTATAGCGATGCGCTAATTGTATATATACTTATGGAATAACTTTTGGATTCTATTTCTGTTGGACAGGAACTTGCCATTGAGTTTTGGCGTCCTATGGTTGTAGCACGTGTTGGTGCTGTCCCCACCTTCACCTTCCAGATTCGGAATAAAAAGGGCCGCTCATCGCCGAGCAACTGGTAGGACCGTAGGAGAGCGGAATCAATTTTTCTCTTCCTTTTTCTTTTTCTTTTTCTTTTTTGCTTCCCTAATGATTTGTTTATACAGTACTTGAGAATTGAAAGAGTATCGTTTATAAGCAATTATGGTAAGGTACAGATCAAAGCGAAGGGGGAGATTTTCCACCTGGGCCTCGAGAGAAGAGGTCGATCATGTGACTTGATCGCTCAACTCCTACGGCGCTGGAGTAATAGCTTTAGGTGCTCCCGTAAGTATAGTTATACAGTGAGTTCTATCCAATCTGAAAAGGCGTGTAGTATCAGAGATTAACCTTTAACCTACTAACTTTTCATTCTAAGTTGAGAACAGAAAGAGTTCTACTACTAAATCCTAAAGTTACTATTTGTAACTCCCTCATTATATATCCACCAACTGAGAGTTCTATTAATTTTGATGCGTAGGATTCTACCGAGAGTTTATCTCTTGATGTTCAATACAAAGAGTACTGTAGTATCTCCATCCAGGTATCCGCTGGAATAGGATACAAGTTACCGGACAATAAGCGAACTGTGTCTCGTAATATTTCTTATCCTTCTCCGGACTTCAAGAAGAGGCTTACTATTAGGTAGTAAGTTGTTACTTGGTGGCTAGATACAAATGGTAAGTTTGAGACACCATGACTCCATAGAGTGTATGGTTGTAAAGCGGTGTCGCTGAGATATCCTGGGACGCTTGAACATTGAATGCAAATCTCACCATTCTCAGTCAATTTTGCAAGCACATATACATGGATTGAAGCTTTCCCTTGCCATTTCTTCAAATGCAGAATTAAACTCCCTACGAAACTACCCAAATGTACAAGATAAAATACTCGTTCCTCTTTACAACTCTCACTCGCCATCTCGGCACATCAGCAACCCCCCAATCCATGTACACACCTACACCCACAACTACCTAACCAGTCCGCCTTAATACGAAAGCCGAGACCACTACATCCCCGGCAGCATAACCAGTGGAACTAGCTGCGCAACATTCTAAGGATTCCCTTTTGAGGGGAGCAAAATGTCTTCGGTGCAGCAATCTGGTCTTATATCTATACTCAGAATGCTTGTTATCGTGAATAAAGCTCCAAATCTTCGCACAAGTTCACGACTGAGATAATAAAAACAAAAAAAAGGCATAAATAATAAACATACAACAGCAGGTATTCGCTGGTGGTCACCCACCCAACTACTAATCTGCCGATCTGAGGCTTGTGTATGGCAGAGCGGACGGGATGCCCAATTCTCCTCAGTCTGTGGTCGTATGTACCAGACGTTGTACTAATTGTTTTGATGTACTTTAGGGAGGGTTGTGAAGGGTGGTAGGTCACTTGTAAGTTCCTGCAAAGCTGCCTATGGGTATCTTATGTTAGAGTATAATTTAATATGGATAGAAGACCTTCTACTTTGCGTTCGTTAAGAATCTATACTCAATACTCGAGTACAAAATAGTATAGAACCTGGAACTCTAGAGGTTATATAACTCAGGTGTTGTTTTAATCACGTTATCTTTGTAATGTTCACAACCTGGAAGGATCTGGGTTTGATACCGTATCTCTCCCCGCATCTAAACTATTTCAGGTCCCCCTGTGCCCCTTAAATCTTCAACGATATATATCATCGATAGCCGAAGAGTTAATAACCTCGATCTGCCCCTCATCCTCTTCCCCCTTTCTTCCATGCCCAGGGCAATAAATGTGCACATTTTCAACCCCGCCTTTGCGTCTTTATTGCTTCGGAGTTCGTGTGTTCATTACCCGTAGCCAATCACGAATGTGAGATGAACTCCAGCCTTCAGCGTCACCCCATAATGCGGCCAATTGGAAAGGGGGTGGACGCTTAAAGCTGGACACTGTCGCTGATCATAGAAGTAGTATCTCTCGGCCCCGATTTTTAGCTGAACCAGCGATTGAAAGACTTATATCTGGGCGATATAGACTTTGTTCACATATGATCTACGTGACAGTGTCCAGAATTGACTGTCCACCCCCTTATTGTATAGACCAGTACTCGAGTATGAGTGAGATGTGGTAGTACCGAAGTAGCTAAAATTTGAACAAGGCTTGCCCCAAGGCCTTGGCTGTGTTGTCGTTCACAACCTTGGCTGCACCTGCATATTTGGTTGGTTTTACCATCCAAGAATTATGTCCCATGCTGATCTCACGGGGTATGTAAACCCTTATTAGACGTCTGGTTACAACATCACGCCAACTCCAATCCATCACGCAAATCATGGATTTCCCCTCCTTGACAGCCATTGCTGCAGCGAGTGCCGCGATAGGCGTTGCATCCCATCTAGGATATTTCATCAAGGGCGAGCACCACGTTGTCGGACCCCGCCTCGTCGCGGCTGCATTCCTCATCCCCTCCGCCATATACATCAGCATCCTAAGAGGAATCGGAGAGGACGGATATCTCGAAACAGCGAAAATTACGACTGTAGCAACTTTTTCGTATACCACCGCTTTGTTTTCGAGTATCGTCATTTACCGGCTTTTCTTCCATGCCCTGAAGAAATTCCCGGGCCCGTTGAGTTGGAGGATTTCGAAACTTTGTCATACATCCTATCTGATTAAGAATGGACCGAGGGATTTTATTTATCGCGATAGACTTCATAAGAAGTATGGAGAGTTTGTGAGGTAGGCGTTCGCTCCTGTTGTGTGAATTTGTGGTGCATTATCTGACGGGTGATAAGGACTGGTCCGAATGAGATATCGATCACAGCGCCCGAGGCCGTGACCCAGATTCTAGGGCCGAAGTTCAGGAAGACTATTTGGTATGAATGTATCGCCATCCCGGATTTTGCTCTGAATCTCGAGAGAGATAAGGCGACTCATGATTCGAGGAGAAAGATTTGGGATCGTGCGTTTAGTACTAAAGGTACGGTATCATAACTCGCCAGTTCTTTGTTTCTCTGCTTATGATTTTTACTTAGCTCTACGTGACTATGAAGGGAGAGTGAGACAGTATACCGACCAGCTCATTTCGCAGTTGAATGAGAGATCTGGGAAGGCGGTTAATGCTTGCGAGTGGTTCAACTTTTATGCGTTTGATATCATGGGTGATATGGCGTTTGGTACTCCTTTTGATATGGTTAAGAATGGGAAAGCGGTATGTCAGCCATTCTTCGATTGCTCACGCAATATACTGATTTTTTGTAGCACTCCGTGATTACTCTCATGACAGAAGGAATGGCTAATCTGGGGGTAAGAATTGCCTTCTATGGTTGAGAACGTTGTACTGAGATCAGAAATAGCCTCTCACTCCAATAATCTGGATCCTACCAATTCTCAAGGCAATTCCTGGACTGGCTGGCGCAACAAAGGCGTTCATTGCACACAATAAAAAACAGGTAGAATGGAGAAAGACTGTAAGTACTGCCTTTGATACAACCTAAAATCACATCTGATTGCTTGCAGTATACACCTGATTCCCCAGATTTGTATACCTACCTAATCAACGCCTCAAAAGAAAGCCCAGACCCCATCCACAAAGATCCGCGGTCAGTCCCCGATCCAATATCCCCACTCACAAACTAACAAACCCCAGCTGGCTCATCGGAGAATGTGGACTCGTGATAGTAGCAGGTAGTGACACCACAACCGCAACGCTCTCCCACATCTTCTACAATCTAGCCCGTTACCCACACGTCCAAGAAAAACTTCGAAAGGAACTATCTACCTTCTACGAACCTGGATCTGAATCTGAGTTCAAAGGCTTGGCTGAGGCAACGTATTTGAATGGGATTATTAATGAGGCTTTGAGACTCCATCCTGCTACTCCAAGTGGCTTGACACGTTTGACTCCTCCGGAGGGTGTTACCATTGGAGATACTTATATCCCTGGCGATGTGACGGTCTCTACGCCTTTTTACACGGTTGGAAGACGTATGTTTTATTTCTTCCTTATCAAATTCTGTGTATCTAATGAAAAATAGTTGAATCATGCTTCAAAAACGCCTCGGAATTCATTCCTGAACGATGGGGAGAGAAACCAGAGTTAGTACTGAATAAATCTGTGTTCTTACCTTTCTCTACTGGTTAGTCTTTCCTCCCCTAACCCCTCCTTACTTCAGAATACTGTGTTTCTGATCATGTATAATGTATAGGTTCTGCTGGTTGTGTAGGGAAGCAACTCGCGTTGATGGAATTACGAAATGTTACCGCGAGGATTATCTCGGATTTCGATGTCAGGTTTGCACCGGGTGAAGATGGAACGGGGATTATAGAGAAGTCGACGGATATTTTTACGATGGCTTTGGAGCCTATGATGTTGGTTTTTGAGAGGAGGATTGAGTAATGGTGGGAAGAGGGTGTGAGGTTTGGGATGTGTTGATATTGACCTTTGTAGTGTCTGGCTAGAGGGTGGCTCTGAGTGTGGAGAGTACGAAAGCTTTGTACAGTACATGGGTAATTTGGGGTGGCATTCAATCCAATTCTTTCATTACCAAGGAGGAAGGGCGATATGTGCAGTTCATCATTTTTCTTTCTGTCTTTTACTTCTAGTTTTGGCTGAGAGAGTCTTGGCCTGCCAAAGAGCTGAGCGTCCTCAATCCCCATTTCTACAATTTGCCTTGCTTCCTCTAAAAGACTTCTGATTCAGTTGCATTGGCTGAGTTCAGCATAACTTTGAGAGAATGGGAGGCTGAGGTGAGGGAGGAAGTGAAGTGACGCAGCGGTATGAAGTGAGGGAAGGAGCGACTCGCTTAAGTGGACGGCCACCTTCCATCTCTTAGGTCAACACGATACCTCGACCCAGCACTCAACTTTCTTCCACCCATCCACACCCACGAACTGGTATCGATACGCGGATGCGAGATTTTTGATTCTCGTTCTGATTACCTGCCTTTGTGAGATCTAATCGTTGAGCTTGTGGCAGGAGTAGGGGAAGAGGGATTATGGAGGTGTATGTGACGCGACTTACAGTGCGGTGCGGTTGAGAATCATTCACCTTTGATACGAATTACCTTCGGGCTTGAGTTATCTTTGTCTGTAACCGCAATCTCTCGAGCTCAATCTCAACCCAGACGTCGACTTCGAGCATCACCACGACGACGACGCGGTCTACTAGTCGCAACGACAGCGCGCAATCATGATAGCCGATGAACTGGATGACCCAAGAGGTCACGCCACAAGTAAGGGATTGCTACATACCGTCTTCAGTTGTCTTGTGGATGTTTACTGATATGCGTATAGACACTGACGACAAGGCAACTGCACGCTGTACCGACAACACGGAGATGACTGGATCTACGACTGCACATGTGAGTGAGGATGTTTGGGATGGAATTTGGTTTCATGAGAGAATCGCCAAAGCCGAAATCAACAATCCATATGCCGTTGAGTTTGCCCTTGCGGACGCTGAGAGTAAGATCTGGGTCAACGAAAAGGTCGTGGGCGACAGGGGATTTGAAGGTGAGCGTTTCGATATTCGGTCCTCTGAGCGGCTGAAAAATTTCGAGTCTTTGCTGTTATTTCTCATCTAAGCAAAAGTTTACTGCATTTATCATAGTACTAACTTGAGACTGACGGCGGCATATCAGGTCATATTTCGTTTCACGAACGGCACGAAATTCCTTCTCGAAGAAAAAGCAGTCCGGCATTACGGATCAACAACAGCCCATTCCCATGGCTACCAGATGAGATATTGATCATGATCTTCTCTGGTCTGTTCCCTTCACATTCTGACGAAGACCTTGATAACCTCAAAGCCTGCCGACTTGTGTGTAAGCGATGGGCTGAGATTGGATTACAATGTCTTTTCGGTTCGACTTTCATATTTCGTCGGGATAGAATGGACACAGAGCGTTTTGTCTATTTCACGCTATGCCTTCAGGCTTTTTCTAAGATTGATCGAGTTATTTTTGAGTATGGATGGATTGGCATCGCCAATATAGTGTCTAACTACACCAGCGATTACGAATGCCTTTGGAATAGTGCAACAAACCGGAGAGGAATACAGCGCGATGTACCAACTGCTAACCTAGAATCCCAAAAAGAATCAGATGTGCGAGATTACGCAAGGTGGTTCATAAACTATGAAAACTCTGAGCAGAGCTTAAGCTTTTGGAAACCTTCCGCGGCTAATCCAGTATCTTCCCACTTCCATGGTATTACTCGCATTGATGTCACACTGAGATCAACATCATTCCGGTCAACTTCCTTGATCCAGGCTTGGTGTGCGGAAACGTGTAATACTTTCTTTGGTCAGAGGATAACTGAATTTGACTTCTTATTGCTTGGTCTTGCTCATCTTTATCGATGTACACTTGACAGCAATATCAAGCTCAAGCATCTCAGCCATGACATGCTTCCAGCGACTTTTTTTGGCCGTCCAATTTCAGAGCTTAAACCATTAGTAGAGCCATTACGTTGCCTACAAACACTTCATCTCACATTCGATGCCACAGAACCTCCAATAGTATAATTCTGGAAGAGCGTGGGCTTCTTCCTCACTTCGGCTCCACAACTGAGAAACATTCGATTTGGTTTTGATCCAGTTGGGCAGATATACGAGGACGTTATTTGGTGTGCTCGGGAGACGGGACCAGAAAATATCGATTTCAACGAGGAAAACGCACCAGAAAAGTGGTATGCCCCGCTTTGGAAAGTTCTAGGAGACTACACCTGGGCCCATCTGGAGCATCTACGGTTAGATGGGATGTTGCTATGTGAGAAGGGAATCTTGTCGCTTTTATACAGACACTCAACTACTCTACGGACTTTAGAACTCCATCAAATTGGTCTCTGGTGTGGTAGCTTTGAAAGTTTGCTTTTGAAAATTCGAAACAAGCTATCGCTTACTGGTTTCGGCATATCCGGCCATTGTGAAGCTCTCCACTCTACGAATGAAAGCTGGGATTTCCCTCGAATATATGATCCCTATCGAGAGATTTGGTCTCCGGTGTTTGCCTCTTGGGTTCAGCAGTGGGAATCTGAGAATTTCGGAACAGATTTTGCCAATGGCAACCCCGTTGACGATTCTTTGGGGGAGAAAATGAGAAACTTCATTTTTGGTGATTTATGGCCTATCATGGGGCACCATACCAAAAAAAGCTGCACCGATTTTCCTGGATGTGTATTACATACCGAAGAATGTTTCAAAAGCTGCTGGAGCGACACCGAGCAACTGATTGACCAGAAATGGGATACAGATTTTTTTGTTGATCCTGATTGGGAAGCCCCCTTTGTAAATGAGGGAACAGAGGCTGGTCATAATTTCACGTCCTACTATTATGATGGGTTCGATGACGACGAGTTTGATGTCCATGGTTATAACGAAGGGGGAGAACACTATCTTGATGATATTGTTACTGATAAAGAATATTTCCAGGGCAAGACCACATCTGCACGAGTGCGAAGGCAGCTTGAAGCATCAATAGTGCATAGAATCCCACGCTTCTGGGGTGGCCAGAAAGGCGAACACGGAGAGGAGACTATGACTGTTCCGAATAATAGCAATGCGGCTACAGCCAAGCGCGAACATTTGGCATGCATACGGCATGGTATGTGGGAGGCGCATCAGAGGATCCATGAAGACATGGATGCTCGAAGACTTCTGTGAGCTATTGATCGGGTCTAGAAGCCATTTACCCACATATGATGAATGTCTCTTGCTTTATCAATCAAATACTGTACGAAGAATGGAATGTAGAGTAAATAATATTGAGCAGATGGAACGGATATTAGCGCTGCTTTTGTATGTAGCTGCTCAGATGTTTTCGACTGCTTTGTCGGGAAGAAGTCGAACTTTCTAATGAAAATATTCTGCCGTAAAATCGGGGACTACTGAGTTCGTTGGTCGTTGGTCACTACATTTTGACGTGATATCTCTAAGAAGTTCGCGGAGCAATGGCAGTTGGTTATTTGAGTTCGCGTCATTTTCTTTTTGGAAGTGATAAAGTTTTTATTGTTAACTTCTTCTCTCACCAGAGAAATCTAATCTACTAGAGACCTATCTTGAAATCTAGTGTAAATAAGAGATAAATGCCTAGAACAAGTGGCTGTATGAATCCGTGGCCGTTAGGTAAAAGACCTTTTGATCCTCCTATTTGCCTCAGCACGTCTAAAATAGGATGAATCCGATTCTTTTGGTTATTCGATAACTATGGGATAATTGAAATCTCATTCTCGGGTTTGGTTGACAATTAGAGCCAACGAATGGAGGTGCTGTACCCTTTGACAGTTAGTATTTGGTGCACCCCCATGTGCCATTGTGAATGTGTGCTTCAATTCGTTATACCTGGCCAGTCTATAGTTCAAGTCAGCTAGTATCTTTCGAGAAACTCCCAAGGAAGAAAGAACGGCGTAATAAAAAACTTCGCTTACAAAACCTCGTAGTCTTCTCCAACCTCCCCCCAACCCTCACCTCATCCCCCACCCTCAAAACCACCCCCTCACCCCCCTTCTCCAAGAACCCATACCGGCCAAAAACCGGCGAATACTTGACCCCCTGATCCACCCTCCGATCCTTCTGCAAGCGATGATACACCTTGACATCATCCGTCTTCCCATGTTCTCCGGTGCGGTAATCCACATTCAGACTCTTGCAGCGTCCACAATTGCTCGTGAGGATGATCTCCGTCCCGCAAGAGGGGAATTGGATGGACCCCCAGAGGTCTTCGTCCCACGCTGGCAGCGAGGTGGAGACGACGATGTTGGAGCGGAATTTGGTGATGTCCATTGAGGCGCCTGAGGGGAGACGGGAGGATACGTTGTTGAAGGAGGGGAGGGAGATTACTAGGTAGGGGAAGCAGTCGTTGAAGGCTATTTTTTCATTGCTATCTCTTTTGACATAGTCCTCGAGGATGGGGATGTGAGAAAGTAGTTTTGAGAGGCCGGATTGCGGTTTGGGTCCCTCGTTTGAAGGTCGACCTGGTAGATTCCCTAGGACTGCCCGTGAATTCCCGCCCCAGTACGTGAGGATAACGGGGAATCCAAAGCGTGCGGAGAACCAGTCGTTCGCTTCGCGGCCCATGTTGTACCCCGTGCTGGGGCT
Organism: Hymenoscyphus occultus; assembly: GCA_900536445.1. NCBI lineage: Eukaryota > Fungi > Ascomycota > Leotiomycetes > Helotiales > Helotiaceae > Hymenoscyphus > Hymenoscyphus occultus. Next base: position 103,432 of record UNPT01000021.1, read on the forward strand.
GGAATGCATATCCACCTTCACTTCCTCCAGCTCTGAACACGAGGGTTCTAAATCTAGCTCCAGATTTGGCCCCGAGGGGGTTAACGAGCCGGGTTTTCGGTGCTCGATCACTAGTTTGGTGGCTTCTGGTGAGAGACTGGGATGGAAGAGTGACATGGATGGGTAGTTGGCGATGTGCATGTTCTTTAATTCTCCGTTGGGTTGTTTGTGGAGTAGCATGAAGGTCCTGTCGTGCGCGAAGCCGGTGGGGGTTAGGAGTGCGGAGGAGACGGGGAGGGAACGGAGGGACTTTATGGGGTGGATATATAGCTGGAACTTGTTAGTTTTGGTTACTGTTATTCATTCTAGGGGCTTGGTGTACTTGGGTTATTTTCATTGTGTTGGGAGCATGATTCTGGTTTGGTGTTAGTGGTATTTTCTGTAATTTCTGGGAAGTTGGAAGTCGGAAGGAGGTAATACCGTGGCCTCTGTGTTGGGAATCTCTTTTGATTGTTGAGATATAGATATGAATGTATCTTTCATGGCTTTCGCGCGGTTTGCTTTGCGCGAGAGGTGGGAGGATTTGCTGAGGACGAGATACGAGAGACTGGACAGGAAAATGGCAAGGGCTCCAAGGAGGAAACCTCCATTCTGCGAAGGGACCAAGATATCCGTTATCATCGTGATAGATGGATCGGCTCCGTATTATCTGTCTGTTCTTTAGATGCGTCTTTGGTGTCTATGGCAGCGGGGTTCTTCATGGGAACGTGTGTTTGTTAAGTTGTGCTTGATAGGTATGCCCTGCCTTGAAGAGATCTCATGCATACAGTACAAAGAGTACGATCCTGCGTTTCTTCCGAGGTCTGCTCCTTTGAATAACGTTAAACAGGTCACGATGTTTGTGGTTATGTTTCGTGGGTTGCCCCACCTTTGGTTGGAGATACTGTGCAGCAAATGGGGAAGATTGTAGTCGCCATGCCCCTCTTGAGACGAGAGACCCTTTCCATTCAAATGTTATTTTTGGAAGAAAAACTCTATCCTAATTAAGAATCTAAGTTTAACTTTCCCGAATCAAGCAATGGCAATCTAATCAGATGTAGCCGAAAAACCCAACTGTTGCAACTCAAGCGCAGGCCAAGAACAACGAACAAGGAAAAAGAATTTCCCAACAAAGTAATCGGATCCCTCAACCGAGGCCATTTGGCCGAACTGCGTCACGAACGCCGATCGAGTGCCGTGGACTTTGTAAAACTACTACAGTGCCTTATTACATGGGACGCCATCTAAACTTTTGCTTTCTTCTGTGATCCATAGGGAGAGGGGTACATGGAGAAGCTTGAAGAAGGCTCATTAATATATCTTCCTAACTCTTTTTTTATCTCTCTCATGTACTGTACACAAAGTCTTGTCTCTACTTACATGAATCAAGCATCCGCCCTTAACCTTAACAGAGCTCGATGGGTTATAATTTCTATTAAAAAGATCAAAACGCAAAACAGCGGTGTATCTCGGTTTCAGTATAAATTGTTTGGGTTATTATGAGAAGAAAAGACCAGGAAATAATGGTCCATCAATTTAAATTTAATTAACCTCTTGTGTTTTGGAAAAAAAGAAGAAGGACGCCCATATGTTATGAGATATCACCGATTTTTGCTCAATTCTAGATTCGTACTAGAGAGTATTAACACTGTATATCTGCCCCACATATGTAAACTATACGTAGCATTAGATCTTCATTGAGGCATAGGTTATCGATGCCACGGCCGATAATGAAATTCAGTCAATTTTTACAACTTCGCAGCATCTTGAGGAGATATCAAAGAACGCTCACTAACCAAATGTAATTCTTGTATGCAACTGTCTTGCAGCGTAAACACTTGCCTACGCCGTACAGTAAGCTGACGCCAGCACACTGTTAGCCTACCAGAGGCTGAGGCACAGTAAAGACCAATACATATAACATGGCATGTAACTAGAATTATCCATTCTTTCATGAACAGTCCATATCTAGAAATCCAAATTACCACTAAGAACGAGAGACATGTCCAAAATAATTCCCGTCATCCTCTGTGGCCAAACAATAAAAATAGCCACTGGGGTTATCGCTGCGCTCAAACCCGAAATCGATGGTAATCACCAACCCTGCTTCCCAAGCACAAAAGAGAAACTTGCTGACCATCTCAAGGATTTTCCAGTCATCCACCTATATCTTTCTAACGAAGCAGCGAAATCTCAGATCCCATTAATCCTCAAAATGGAGCCGGTAACCACCGATAACGAACTTGGGTCCAAGAATTATACCGCGATACCCAAGAGCGGTGATTATGGGTGCGGGGTATAGCGATACAGATGTAGACAGTATTCAGAATGCATGTCGAGATGCGCAGACGCCTTTGGTTCCGTGGCTTCGGGTATGAATTGTTCTTCTGCTCTGATATTTGAAGTGCATATTTTGATGATGTGCCGTTCAACAGCCGGATACAAGCTTACCGACGCCACCCTTTGGTCCTGAGGTACGTGATTAGCCACGATGCGAATAGTGTTTGCAGCTCATCTATGATAGTATGGTAGAGCATTAGTAGTACGGATCAAAACCCTAATGATGAAGATGGAGAAAGATACACAGGAAAGTGGCAAGATCGAATCCACGGATGATATAGTCTATTATTGATCTTGATATTTCCATACTGCAAAGGGGCCAGAAGATGCACATCGAAATGAGAGCTGCAAGAACGAGTGAATTTGATGCTCAAATCCCCAACCACTGCTCTTGTCTCACTTTATCTCCAAGACATAGAAAGAAATCCAGGAAATTCCCAAATAAATGAAAAAAAGCCACAAAAGGGACTCCCGTTGCCCAAGCTCAAGATATCGACCGCGGCAGTATCGACGTATAACATGGAACTTATACGTCACTGTATATCTCGTAGGAATCAAACCTACAGCATGGAAGTGTATATCTGTTTCAATAAGACCCTGTCTAATTGACCACTGCGCTAGCGGGACCCCCTTTGGTGAGTTGTTTGTCTGCTTAATTCTATTTAAATAAACGCTAGCAAGAATGGCGGTAGCATACTTATAGGCTACAAAAGTCCGAATAATATTCACCTTTGTAAGCTGCCATTGACGCTCAGGCTATATTTTTGGATATTTTGATACGAAGAATTTACTGTAAGGGTCGGATAAAGTCTCTTCATTTTCAAATATTTTCCTGAATCCTACTGCGTTCAATTACAACCGAGAACAATTTAGTAGAATGAAAAATGCGTTGGGAAGATCGAGACATCGTTTCTAAGTTAGCTGCGCTCGGAAATTACCTATCCTCTGTTCTTTTCCAACCTTAGTGGTTTATCGGGCGTAGTACATACGTCTAGCGTATATTCTTCGAACCTACAGGAAAATTATACATCCCCATTGTTCGGGGCTCACTAAGTCTCACGTGAATACTTCAGACTTTATGTTAGTTGGCAAGCAATTTGAATTCGCCTATTGTGCTGTAAGACAGACTGAAATGATAGAAATACCAATGGAGTCTCAAAATATTCGAGACTTCTAACTAGAATGTCTTATCATATACTGAATACAGTAAAAACGTGGCCAATATTCACTTGTTATAAGAAACGTACCTTTAATTGTAACGTACATCGAATCGTCAGTCTCATCAATAGGAGACCGAATGGATAACCGTGATGTGATTGTCCTGATCGCCATCAGGTTATAGTAGAGAGTAGTATAAATCTAGCCTTGAAGCCTCGGTAGCATAGTCTTGAGATCTCTTCAACTGAAAGTTGATGCTTGAAAGCTGACCATCGACAGTTGCCGAGGAGGCATAGGAATACGAACATTTTAAAATGCGTATTCTCTTTGGAACAAACTTGAATTGTTATTCAACGAAAGACTCTCCTACGAATAGTCGACTACTTCATGTAATAGTGGTGAGGTTTCCTAGGAATCCATACAGTAGCAAACGAGATACAGTTGTAATTCTCTTCTCAGGCGAAAGGAATCAATGAAACCCCACTAACACACACATGAAGGGTGGGGCTTTTCGCAATGTGGATTTGAACAGCAACGCCTCCACTTCAACAGTTGAAAGGCAATGCAGTAGTAACTACTATCGTAGAGTAACCGTCAAATCAGTTGAAGAATTCGGCAACTTCTTTTGAAGAAGCTTTATTTCTAGCAGCTATCAGAAGACATTTCTCTTGAAACGTTCGTTGCGTCGTTGCCCCCTGTAACACCTCGGTACGTTCACATACGATCCGGATAATCCTAGCAGCGATCTTCTCCTCACTCCTAGAGTCTATGTAGCGGGGCAAAGAATGAAAAACTCCTCGCCTTCTATCATAAACTTACACCGTAATTCTCCTCAAAAGCTCACTCAGTCATGACCATTAGAGCAACACCCATAGTAGTAGGTGTAGGCGAAACTAAAAATCGCTCCCAAAAAGTCTCGGATGCCATCGAACCCCTCGTGTTAATCCTGCAGTCGATTCATGAAGCTCTCAAAGATACCTCCCTATCAGATTCGGAATGGGGAAAGCTACAGGCAGAAATCGACGGCATCTCGGTCGTAGCGCCCTGGACATGGAACTATTACGACCTTCCAGGTCTCATTGCCAGAAAATTAGGGGTTGAGCCTAGTTACAAGACGATTAGTGAACATAATGGTGCTTCACCCGCACGTCTGTTCGACGAAGCTGCACGCAGAATTTCATTTGGGGAATGCAAAGTGGCGGTTGTGACTGGTGGCGAGGCAATGGCATCTCGTGAGTAAAATTCCATTTAGAGACCATTTAGAGAGTGATGGCTGAATTGAGTAGTGATGGCTTGTGCCGCTGCAGGGAAGATGCCACCTCCTGGGTGGGAAGAGGCGGATGAAGAGGCGGAGGGTATAGCAGGTTCCTCGACTTTCAGAAAGGCGCATAGTGAGTGTCAAATCATTTGGGGCGAAAGCCGTTCTGATTGAATAGATATCGGAAACACGCACGGAATTGGGTTACCAATTCAAGTATATCCCTTATATGAGAACGCTTTTCGAGCCTATCGTAATCAGACGATTCGCGAAAACAACAAAGAATCGGCAAAGCTGTATGCAGAATTCGCTAAAGTCGCCGAGAAACATCCTATGGCTTGGAATTATGGCCAACCAGCAGCAGACGAAGCAATCATCGGGACTGTGTCGAAAAAGAATAGGATGATCTGCTTTCCATGTTAATTTTCCTCTCTCTTTCCCTCTTACTTTCGCTGAACTGAGCACAGATCCATTGTTGATGAACGCATTCAATAACGTCAATGTTGCGGGTTCCTGTATTCTGACTTCGACGCAATATGCGAAAGAACTTGGGATTCCCGAAAGTCAGTGGATTTATCCGCTGGGAGGTGCGGGAACAATTGACAGTGCTCATTGTAAGAAGCTCATCCCCAGGACTAACCGGATGATGCTGACTGAAGGTAGTCTGGGAAAGACCGAACTATTTCGCAAGTCCGGCGATCTCAAAGTCGCTGGATGCAGGGTTACAGGTCTCGGGACTGACGAAAGATGACATTGGGATTTTTGACTTCTACTCGTATGTTCCTTAAGAGAATTAGAGATTGACCTTTCAGTTGACTTTGGTAGATGTTTCCCTGTCGTTCCAAAACTAGCATGTCAACATCTAGGGTTTTCACCTTCAAAACCAGAGAAGCCCATTACTCTCTTAGGAGGCTTGACGTCTTTCGGCGGAGCGGGGAATAATTATTCCATGCATGTGAGTTGTCACTAATTTTATGATGTAACATAGCATGAATTTTCTGATTCTGGAAGGCACTAGCAGCGATGGTACGGGAATTGAGGAAAGGGAATGCTGAAAATGGACTGGTGCTTGCGAATGGTGGGGTTGTGACGTATCAGCATGTTGTTTGTCTTTCCACGAAGCCTAGAAAGACACCATACCCAGACGAAAACCCGTTACTAAATGAGGTTCCCGATGAGTCTCCTGTAATTGAAGAACAACCAGAGGGCGAAGCGGTAGTTGAGGTAAAGCCCCTTGTTCCTCCAAATAAATGGAAGAGAAGGTTGAAAAGAAGGAGCAACAGAGAGCTAATTCCTTTTCAGACATATACAGTTGACTTTAGCCGTGATGGAAAAGCGAAGCGAGGGTTCATAGTGGGAAAGTTGTGTAAGAACGGCCATCGGTTTCTGGCAAACGAAGAAGACAAAGCGACATTGCTACAGCTAGCAAGTGATGAAAGAGAACCTATTGGAAGGAAGGGATGGGTAAAGAGTGCAGGAAATGGAAAAGGGAGGAACTTGTTTCGCTTTGACGCAGCTGAGAAGTTGTGACTGATTTTAGAGATATAAGCATTATCATTTTAATATATTGCTAGGTGAAAGGGGGTTAATTCAATCGCTTAATACTTGTAGCAAAATAAGCATACTGTAAGGAAGTTTATGGTGAGGCTTTTGTGGAACAAAGTCGGCCCGGAACATCCCAGGTCACATTCCAGACTAGGTTGGCAGATTCCATTCACGGAAGTGGCCCACAAATAAGCCTCCACCACTGGCAACAACAGTCTGATCAATATTAAGCAGGCTCGATCCATCATCAAATAAAAAGAAAGCCCCGGTTGCATAGTGGTTATTGCGTGAGATTGCAGATCTCAAGGTCACCTGTTCGAATCAGGTTCGGGGCTGAAGTGAAAATCGTCTTTTTTTGGTGTTTTTTGTTTTGGCGGGGCGAGGGGATTTTACTGTATATACATACACACGTTAATGAAATAAGTTCGGATTGCGCAATCTAAAACATCTTTTGCATCTTGAATGGTGTGATGTGGGGTTGTGTGAAGCTGAGTCAGGTTACAGTACAGTACCCTCTTTTTACAACTCCCCCAACAGCGAATGTATACTCTCAGAAGTGTGTTTCTCTCTACATTTTCTCACTTGATCACTTGAGAGGATTTGGGATGCCAGATACTTGATGCTTTCCACATTTTCCTTCCCTTCCTCATCAGTTCATGAAAGGTGTGCCATGTGCTTTTGTCACAGCATCGAAGCTTTACCGACTTCCGGAGCAACCATACTCCCAAACCTGATGTAAACTCGAATTAAGCTGGAAATGGACATAAGCGAGTACTCTCTCCTTTCTGCGTTCTGTGGCATGGAAAAGGGGTTTGTTTCGTAGCGCAGCGAATACAGCCTCTACAAAGATGGTGCTGGGAGAGCGAGCGGAACGCCCCTATTACACGAAAACTGGCATGTTAAGCGGTTTGAAAACACCAAAACAGGGCTTGAGAAGCTTCAATAGGAGAAATACAAGTGCCACATGTGCACTCTTGAGTGGGAAGGTTGATGACTAAGCATTACAAGCGAGTGACCCAATGCTACATCCCAGGCCTTCCTCCGCGCATACATAATTTTGCTTTGAAGACCTTTTTCTTAGGCTACACTGCCATTCCTGCAGCTTGAGAAGAAAGTACAATTGTAAGCTCAACTTCCAAATTATTGACTGCGGCTTGGTTGGTTCAGACACTTGAGCCTCCCAACTTTGCCTAGGCTAGGTACCCCGCTTCCCCAAGAAAACAATTTCTCGTACCACGTACGATCTCCACTTCCCACGATACAACCAATGATAATGGATATCACCCCAAAAGTTAGTCGGCCCGTTGCGTTTGTTCACCTGCTGCGTAAGGTCGTTTTGCTCAGTTTGACAGAACTCGTACATTCCCGTCAATATTTTGCTGCGGCGGAAGAATTAATGTTACTATAAAACCATGTGCTCTTCGTACTGAAGTCTCCCGCCTTCTACCTTCCTCCCTTCTGTTCCTGTTCTTGTCGGAAATATGCAATTTTTATCATTCTCGGTGGTTGTGTTTTTGTTATGCTCTCAAGCGATAGCAAGAAAAGTCCAAAGGAGAGATTTGGGTTCATACTTAGACTCCGAAAGAGCAATTGCACTCCAAGGTGTCCTGAATAACATCGGTCCAAATGGCTCTCAAGTTCCTGGAGCCGCGGCCGGTATCATCATCGCTAGCCCTTCAAGAGAAAACCCAGATTGTAAGTACCTAAGCGCATTACAAAGTAACCACGGCGTTAATTCTTCGTAGACTTCTTCACTTGGAGTCGAGATTCTGCTTTGACCATGAAAATGATCGTTGATGAATTCATCCTGGGCAATATCACTTTGGAGCCGTTGATTGATGACTTTATAAAGTCCCAAGCTGTTCTCCAGACAATTTCAAATCCTTCTGGGACATTTAATCCATCTGGTCGTGGCCTTGGAGAACCTAAATACATGGCGGATGGATCTCGTTTCAACGGTGCTGTGAGCATATATTCATTCTTCTTCCCATAAGTTCATAAGCCACAAGTCTTCCTTCAATTTGAAGGAAAAATGCTGACCTACCGAAGTGGGGACGTCCTCAACGTGACGGACCAGCTCTCCGTGCAACAGCCTTGATCACATACAGCGACTGGCTAGTCAAGAACGGTCAATCCGAGAAAGCAAAAACAATCATCTGGCCTGTCATCCAAAATGATCTTTCATATGTCGGCCAGTACTGGAATGCAACAGGTTTCGATCTTTGGGAAGAAGTCCAAGGTTCCAGCTTTTTCACTACTCTGAGCCAATACAAGTCCCTCGTAGAAGGAACAAAACTCGCACGAGACCTAGGAGTTACTTGCACATCGTGCTTCATAGCGCCCCAAATTCTCTGTCTCCTTCAAAACTATTGGAACGGTCAATACATTGACGCAAATATCAATCTGAACGACGGACGCTCAGGACTTGATAGCAACACGATTCTGGGTTCAATTGCTGCTTTTGATATTGATGCATATTGCGACAGCCCAACTTTCCAACCTTGTGGCAGTAAGTCATTGGCCAATTTCAAGGTTCTAGTAGATAGTTTCCGAATCTACACAATCAATAAGGGGATTCCGGCTGGACAAGGAATTGCCATCGGAAGATACCCGGAAGATACATATTTCGGAGGTAACCCTTGGTATCTTACCATAACCGCAGCGGCCGAATTTCTGTACGATGCAGTCGCACAATGGAAAGCTCGTCATAATCTAGTCGTTGATGAGATCTCCTTACCATTCTTTCGAGAGATCTATCCAGAAGTAACGATCCGACAATACAATAGCGGGAACGAACATAGCCCCTTCTCTCAAATCATGGACGCTGTCACTGCGTATGCGAATTCATTCGCCGCCATAGCCGAGAAATACACACCACCAAACGGCGCACTAGCTGAACAAATCGACCGCAACAATGGCACTCCTCTCTCTGCTCGAGATCTAACCTGGTCATACGCCGCCTTTATTACCATGGCTGAGCGCCGGGCGGGTCAGTATCCACCATCTTGGTACACACGAGAAGCCGATCCCCTCCCAGCACCATCGAACTGCACAGTATCATCTTACACCGGCACTTACATCCCAGCTGTAGCAGCCGGCGCACCTAACACCACAAACGAATGCCAAATCAATATCCTTATGAACGTGAATGCTACGACCTACTACGGGGAGAACATCTACATTGTCGGGAACACTACAGAGCTCGGAGATTGGGATGTGAATAAAGCACTTCCTTTGAACCCAGGGGGCTACTCGGATCAGAGACCGCTGTGGACTCTTGATACGTATTTTGAGGCTGGGGAGTATGTGGATTTCAAATTTGTAAGACAGGAAGACTGTGGACAGCCTTGGATTTATGAGAGGAATAACCGTACTATTGGTGTAGGCCCGTGTGGGACTACGGCAGGCGTTTTTGAGCTCGCTTGGGATGGCCCAACGGGGACACCTGGGGGTTGTTAGAGGCTGAAGTAGCTTTACGCACTTGTTATAGTCTCTAGCTACATGTATTGAAAGTGCACGCATCTCTATTTTATCACCTGACAATACAGGTTCTAAAAGTCTACCTTATGGCTTTGATGCTCTCTCATGTTTGGATTCCAGAACATATAACTCGGTACATCAAAAATATTACACACTTACATACTTCCACTGTATAGTGTTGTTGTCTTATACATAATCACTTGTAATTATATCCTACGACTCCCTTCCGAGCCTTCCGGCCACCCACTTTTTCCTTCCAGAACGAAGCCAGAAGACGTCGTACTTGGTCTCTCCCTGGGCACTAAATGGCGGCGGTAAATCTTCGAATGGGTCCCTTTTCACTGCGGTTTTATACCAAAAGGCTGCATCCCCTCTCTCGGGCACGTAAACCTCGTTCATATTCCAATTGATTAATAATGCTTAGTGTTTTCATGTTAGTATTCATATTACTAAAAAAAGTGCAGGAGAGAATGGGGCTCGTGTTTTGCTTACCCCAAACAAACAATGCATAGTTTTCAGAATTATGAATCGCATACTTTGCGCCGTATTTTAGCTGGGGTAGAAGGAGAGTATTTCTCTCGCCGTAAACTGTAGCTACTTCTAACTTCTCTTTATCCATGTTGTCCATATGTTCAGAAAGCCATTTCTAGGGTTTGATTAGCCCTAATACAAGAGATACAAAACAAAAAGGATTAATCTACCTTTTCCCCTCTACCTGCCGCAGATGCAAGCTCAACGTCTATGATCTGTCCCCCGTCAAATGGACCTTCATAAACTATCATAAATGTCAATCTTCACTTTCCGTGTCCTAGTGTAAAGAAGTGAACAGAGTCAAACGTACTTTTGCTCCATAAAGAGTCCCAAAAAGCCGTCTTGGGTAGTACACGCGGATACCCTATATCTACATCCCCAACAAAATGTATCAACTCATGTAGAAGAATAAACTGTTTTGAATATTTGAATTCTTGGAGTTGGCCTTTAAATGTCTTAGCGGGGTTTCCGTCGAAAACATCATAAAGATTCGCAAAATATGGATATAACGTTATGGTCGGCGGATTTTTGAAGCCATTGTACGTTGCCCATGATTGGGCAGAAGTTCCATCTGGAGTTGTTCCAGTAGGGATCTCGCCTCCTTCTTCTGTTGCCTTCGGGTACGCGACAATATGCAACTCAGTCCTCTCAAAAAGGGTTGTGCGTTTAATATCCACCAGGCGAGAGAAGACCTCTACAGTTTATAGACCAATTAGTCCTATGGAGATAGAGAAGAAGAGTAAAGAGACATACCCATAACATTTGGGTGATATTTTGGATCTCCGAAGAATTGTATAAATGTAGCATCATTTTCTCGCACGTTTTCAACAATATATTTAGATAATGTAATGATTTGGTCAATATAATTGGACATGTCCTGTTCAGTTATAGGCTTGTGAGGTGGCTCGGTTGGAAATGGAAAGTCTTTATATTGGATATCCCATCGTTTAGAGAGGGAATGGGTGCTAGGAGGTTCGAGAGGTTCCGGGATTCTAATCTTCAACGAGAGGGATGTGCAAACTTGGAGGAGACATAAAATGACTTGAATGAGCTTCATTGTAACGACATGTGCTGCCACCAGAAACGTGAAGTTTTGTTTAGGGTGGGGAGAGGACAATGTAGTTCTTAACTATGCTAAACTTTTGGAATCCTAGTATATTACTTAAAGCCGCTCCTGTAAGGCAGCTCTAAAAGTGCACGGGGTGACCAAGTACATAAAGTACTTCATTTATTAATTCGCAGACTGTGAAATTAGCTCACGGGGATACAGCGGTTAACCTTGTCGCTTAACGCCAAGGGTTTGTACGATAGCAACAACAAAAAAAGAAATTGCGCCAAAAGGAGATGAATATAGAGCTGTACTCAAGGATGTTTTTGGTTTTTAAACGAACTGTTCTGGTAGTTGTTTGCTCGAGTAATAGAATTTTAAAATTCGTAGGCAGGGGGGGTACTGTAGCAGGAGCAAGGGTAACAATACTTAGCCGCTGTACATTCGTAAGACAATTGCTGTGAATGTGATGTCAATGTTTCCACTGAGCCATCCACTGTCCCAAGGTACATACATAATTTTATCAGTTGTTTTATATGTATATACTTATTCCAAGTCTAGCCCTTTAGCTTCGCATAACACGTAGAATATCGATCGGCTGCTTTTTAGTAGGAAATTCCGCGCAATCAGCGCTAGTCCGCCTGGCACCCTATCAAAAGATCGTAGCATAACATCCACTCTTATTGTTTAAATTTTAAGCGTCCGCATACTCTAGAAGTAATATCTTCACATAAGGATAATTGGCTATTTGCAAGGAAGGGGAGTACTGGTCCATAATTTGATACTAGCGACGCTTTAGTTGCAATGTCGCGAAGTGTCTGGAACAATAGCTAGTACTGTAAGCTTTCTTACCCCGCTGTGCTTAACAGGTGTTTTTCCCTTATTGCACGCTACTATCTATTTCAGGATAGTAGATATCTACTTGTAGACACATAATCGCAGTATCTTACGACTTTCCAATGACTGGGAGAAAATTATCCCATTAAGAAGCCGTGAAGATCAAGTATGATTGTGTATCAAAAGTAAGAGTCTGTATCATTGGTTTGAGAAATCAAACTGTTTGTTCCGGAATTCCGGATTTTGTTGTCAGAAGTTCTGACTAGTGGTTTCCATCGTATGAAAGCTGGCTCTTCTCCTACTGATTGGTTTTATTCAACTAGATTCTAGCAAGTACTACAACAAACGAGAGAATAAGCTAGGGCAGAATACCCCTGTCTCCTGCTACATGTAGTTAGCTTGTAAGTCATTGGAGTTCAACTCTTTTCTCAGTAACCCTAGCACTCTTGGCATTATTCTGCTCAACAGATCTTTAGAAATATGAATCCCTAGTACGTATACGAAGCGATGATGCGGTATATTTTATGATGATAAAATGCGAGGAGAGGGTTGATAAGCCTTTTTCACAATTCAAGTTTTTATGTATGTCCTGGTCAGGAGCTAAACCTTACATTCCCCCTACGGAACGAGAATAGAAACTCAGAGTCACGTGATGTAAATAAACAGAAGTTCCAGGTTGCCAGGATTGCTGTGACGATCATCCCATTTACGATTCTGTGCAACACCCTCAGAGTCATGGCAATCAAATTCGGAGTTGTTACAAAATTCTAAGACGCCACTATAGTGTAACTATTCATTAACACATACCTCTTCACTTGTCCATGGAGCGTAAAGAATAATGATTTTGCGCAGTTGTCAATTCTTGAAGTACTCTCCTGTTCCCAGAGGAGGAAACTCGGAATATGTTGTTTTGCTGTCTTATAGTCATCACAGCAGTGGTATCCTTCATAATTGAATCGCACATTCGTGTTTATTTTTTGGCTCAACACCTTACACTCAGCTCGGTAAGATGGTCTACACGCATAAAGAACAGATTATTCAATCTATCATCTATGGTCCCAACTTTGAAGAAGGGGTTGAGGAGATGGTGTAAGGCGTTGAAATTCCAGGTTTATGAATAGAGAGACTATGAAAAGTTTGGATGAGGCAAGAGCTGAGGTGTATTTGGAAGGCTGATGTTGATTGCATATAATTATGAACTGAGGTGGCGTAGTGTGATGGCTCAGCGTCATTGAAGCAAATAACAAATGTATGGCATCCATTGTTGCGCTGTTCTGTTGAGAATATCATGATTTAATGGAGAGTCTTATAGTCAGAGCCATCCTAGTCTGACTCAACTCAAGTGTGGTTCAAGCAATCTTTTATGGCGATAAGACAGCACACAAGGCTTTGAAATTGAGACGTTGGGTTCCCAAACAACCAAAAGAAATTACATAAAGTTCCCCTTCTTGTATCCATAGTGGTGGAAAAGTCAATTCAAGCTACGTTTTACTCTTCTCGCTCACTTATCAGTAAATTTGAATAACTGATAACCACAAAAGCTCTAAATCCATATCCTTCGCAATGTCTTCACAAGACAGCAGCAAAAGCAACCAGACAAGTAACGAAAACAAAGGAACTGGGTCACTTCGAATAAACACGCAGGGTATTACTAGCTATGGGAGTGGATATAGTGGTAAGCAAAATGGCAGCTCTGGTGCATCTTCGTCCCATAGATCAAATTCTGGCAGTGGGCAATAATTTGCAGATGAAAGACGGTGCAGATTGCAACAGACCAGTACTCCCGTATTGTGCTAGTGATGAGATGTTGAAAGGGGTCCATGACGCTTGACTGGGTCAACGATGAGAAATATATGCGTCACTGCTGTGATTAGGATCATAGAAAATCTGGGCTGCTGGGTGCGTTATCGTCGCTGGTTTATGATTTTGGTCATCTCACAGATTGTGTGGAAATATGGCGTGTTGGGATGTGTAAGCTTGAGGAAACATTTGCCAGATTTTCGATGTAATTTGTTATATACTTTTCTACTGTGAGACGCAAATAATGTGCCATCACTTTCTCTAGACTCAGAAGAAAGGTCATTCGCCATATAGTCATCGTACTTTACATACTTTTACTCAAAGCCATTGAGTTCTCACTCTAGTGAGCGTCATAAGGATCAATTCCACTGTATGATGTAAGTATAAAGTAGAAATCTTTTCCAGACTTTGAGTTGCAAGAAGAGATCGTATACTAACTCTGCGTCTATTGCAATATTCAAAGTGTACTGTTTGTGAGTAATCGCTCGCTTAAATAGCCAGAGGACGGGAAAAAAGAGATACTGAGCTCCTCTTTCTCCCGTTGGTCCCCATTCTTGTGTTTCCTTTCATTTTTTGCTTTGTTTCTGTGCCAATTGCAATATCAAGCACCCGAAAGTTAGCTGCGTAATGCCATCGCCACAAAGAAATAACAACAGCGAATGTGCCAGTAAGAACTCAAGCACATGTTCCCTACAGAGAAGCGGTAAAGCCCATCGTCCTGGGGAACATCTACTTGACATCGCCGTTAACTTAGGCAATTCTCTTGAAAAGTTCAAGAAGTTACAATGCGAAGACAGAGAGAATGTGATAACCCTTATGGGACCAGATGCCATCAAGGAGTTAAGGAAATGGTGTAAAGCATTGACAGCGAAAGATTACTCTGAAGGAGAATCCGTATGGATGGACCAACGTAGAGTACTAGAGTTGTCAAAAAATTTCTTACTCTCTTTTCTTAGAAGTTCTTAAGAAGGGCATTGGAACTATTGTTTACCTTGAGTTTAAGGCTGAGTCATAGACTACAATTAGTCAATCTGGAACCCAATACTTCAATAATTTAATGACCTCAGCTTCTGGACAAGGTTAGTCAGTGCCTTCGTAGATTTTCGTAATTGCTGTCTTTAAAACTGGTGATTGGGTTGTTTTGCATTGTGGCTTTCAACGGTTAATTAAGCGACTGTGGCACCATGACTGAGCAAAGATCTGATTCAAGTAGACTTTTCATCATCCAGTGACGTGTCCCCTAATTTAAAAAATTCTTTTCTGCAGAAGTTGTCATGTACACAAACCTTTCAGTGGCATGCTGAAAGGCCAACAGCGGCAGTGCACGACGTATAGACATTAGCTTGCACCTATCAAAATTGAAGTATGTGACACAATTGAGCGACACTTTCTCCTATGGTTTTTGGTGGGTTTCAGTTGTAAAGGCCCACATAGAAGCCAGTAAAAGACCATCATGGAGCCGAAATTTAATATCGGTGAGAGCTTTAGTCATATTGACATGCATACCCAAGGGAGAGATATCCGGTCAAAATTCATTTTGAAAAACGATGAAGTTAAGAAGCTTTAAGTATACTGGCTATGATCTAATTTATCCTTATTTGCAAGCACAATGGCTGGCGCATGCTACTGCATGATCTCTTGCCCCAGCAACTTAAATGTTCGAACCGTGGAACCTGGACAAACGGTACTCTAGGTGAAGAATATATGGATCCAAATGAGTGTATCAAGACCCAGCAACCCTATTCTTGAGGCGAGAACAATATTTTCTCTCCCGAGGGCACATAGTCGAAATAAACTAAGCGAAGAATGGTTCAGTCAAAGTCCGTTTTCTATACTTTCTATCTGCTACTGCTTTCTTAGATCAGTCAGTCATGTTGTGTCGATTTGTTAGAAATTCATATGGGACGTAGCCATTGTACTACACACACCCCAGTAAGAATTGTAGTAAAGATTATTTATTGATATTCATATATATGCACAAATAGGAAAAATATATACAGAAGAAAACGTATCCATCTACCAGCCCCACCACATTACTGCCACTCGTCGTTGCACAAAACATAACCACATAAACACATACTAAGCGTACCATTAATATGATATCTTCAAAAGCGGAAGTCAGCTAAAGTTTTATCCTGTGCCTCAAAATATCGTTCCTTTGAGCAACAGACACCAAATTTATTTAGCACGACAATCCCTCTGGAAGATCGTAGCTGTCAACTCGGGAGTTGTTGTCATTGGCGTTGGAAGATCTGCTAGCATTGGCTCCGAGACCACGCTTAGCAAAGGCCTTCCAGATGCTGCAAGCATTGGCACCACCGGTAAGGGCCACGTCGGCATCGACAATTGCATCACGAGCAGAGAGGAAGTTTGGACGGCAAGGTTGGCTAGAGAAACGTTAGTATTTAAGTCTCAAGTACGGAGTAGGTGTTTTAGAACTTACAGTTTCATGCCATCAACTACCAATTGCATAGCCAGGAATCTTCCATCATTTGGTACACCATTGACGTAAGTTGGTTGTCTGTCGCTGTTGATACCATGAGCCTCAATCAAGTTCCACATCAACTCGTAGAGCATAGTCGCCCAGATGGTGCCGATAAAGTGAACAAGGGTGGATCCGTTAGCAGTAGAGTAGACCAATGGGTTGGTGGTCATGGAAGTAGAGTAGACATATCTTCGGATTCCAGCGGGGTTGTTGTAGACCCAGTCGCCCATTGGAGTATTGGTGGCTCTGGTGTCAGTGGTCTTCACGTGGACGGCAACAGCCATGAAGTCACTCCAACCTTCACCCATTCCACCAGCCTCAGTGGTAGACAAGCATCCAGAGTTGGCTGGTCCTCCAGTAAGACGGTTAGAGAGACCGTGGGTGTACTCGTGAATGACAACACCAGCATCGAAGCTGCAATCGCGTACTGGAGTGGCAGCATCCCAAAGGTACATGCGCATTCTTGGTACCTGACCATCAACAGGGGTTGCAAAGTTGGCGTTGTTTGTTCCAGATCCATCTTGGGAGTTCAAAGTGACGGCATCGTTTCCAGCACCACCTTGACCGTTGTTGTTCACCTCGAAATTTCCGGCTACTTCATTAAAGCCGAGAACGTAGAGCAAATCATGGTACACGTTTGAAGTGTAAAAGATCTGAGTGACGGAAGCATCAGCATACGTTTGGGGATCGACAGTGCTGGGACTGTATGGGTAGTCGAAGTTTGCAGAAGCTTGAACAGGACGGTAATCATTAATCCATGCAGTGTCGCCCTCGTAGTTGACCTGAGCATTACCGTTGTTTCCTCTGGTGGTGTTGAAGGTAGTAGAGCCAGTTCCTTGCCAAGTGAACTCGGAGGATCTGGTATCCCAAGGGTCGGTCTCAATCACACGAGATCCTTTTGAAGGGTCGTTGACTCCCCATGGGCTATTGATAGTAAATTAGTAAGAATGCCAGAAGACTCGAGACATGGTACTTACTAAACGTTGTAAGTTGCCTCAGCGACGTAGTCAACGACATGGAAAACCTTCTCAGGGGCCTTGGCATCGACGAAAGAGAGTAACCAGTTGTCACCGATATCGGTCTCAAGTCTCCATGAGAGAGCGAGAGACTCTCCATCTTGAACGTAAATCAATTTCGCTTTGGGGTCTGAAAGTGCACCTGAAGATCCGGTGATAACATAGTGTTCAGTCTCCTCTTCTGGCACAGCTTGGGCTGTATCTGCTACCACTGGAATTTGGAGAGTGTTGCAAGCTGCTTGCAACGCTGCTACAGGATCGACTTGGTCTCGCTTAACCACTAAAGACTATTAGCAAAGTAAACTCATTTAGGCCCCGATCAGGAAAGCTCCTTACATGGATTTTCTGTAGGGAGAGCTCCAGTATAGAATGAGTTTCCAAAAGAGAAAACCTGTCCATCCTTGACGTTGACGTTGAAATCAGCTGTGTCAATGTCGATACCGTGGAGAGTCTGCTTGAAAACAACATGTCCAATACCATTTCCTGATTCGTAGCTAGAGGCCAAACGGAACTCAGCATTTGGGGCGACCTTCTTCACCAAAGAAGTGGCCGTTTCAGTGTAAGCAGGCTCAACGATGGCTCTCAGCTCGGGAGTTGACTCAGTGAGGTTGAGGCTGGTCGCATATTGACTTCCGACTCCCAATCTGAACGCAGTAAGATCGACATCTCTTCTCTGGACTTCCTTGGGAGACTTGTTTGAGGTAGCAGGGTGAGGATGACCAAGAACTGGAGTGGACAATAAAGCCACGGCAGCGGTCTGGGCAGAGGTGAAACGCATCTTGAGAAAATTGAATTATTAGGTAGGACAGAAGAGTGCTGAGAAAAGCAATGCCTGAGAGGGATATACCTCTCTTCTTGTATATTATATACACATTATACCCAGTTTCCTATCTTGTCAGTGCTTGACAAGTAGATTTCTGAGCAAGTTCTGTACACCACTTGTGATAGTGTCCAAGTCATTTGAGTCAAGGAACTTCCTCATGAAGAACAGGCCAAGTGATAAACACCCCCAATCGACCTATCAAGGCCGACAAGCTTTCGGGATTGAGGCTTGAGAAACTTGGCTACTCTTGGAAGTAAATCACATTCCTGCGTTGCTCAATATCTGCGGATACCAAGACTTTGGCACCAAAGTTTCCGGGTGCATGTTAAACTATGAGGTGCAGCAAGATCTCCAGTAGATCTGGTAACAGTAAAAGTCATTTTCCAAAGAGGAAGTCAAGGGAAGACCAGAACCTGACAATAAACATAGAAAGAGCCGGGTTTGAGAAGTAGCAGAATCATCGTTCGTGTGTGGGACTCGTCGCTACTGTGGATTGCCAAGTCGTGGGCTGTGGATTTCCTATTTAGGCAGGTCCACACCTTTACGTACCAAATCGCCAAGCTATCAAATGATTTAGGGTTTAGGGAGATCTACGGGAATACTCCTATAGTCCGTAATGCTTTCTGATTTGGCTATAAGCCTATAATGCTTCTTACACCTCTGCCCGCCGTCCTCGGTGACTCGGCGATTTCACTTTGGCGGTGTTTTGGGTGTGAATAGGAAATGCAATTTTATCCTTACAGTAATAACATTCATAAGTCTACGCATAAAGCGTTTCCTATTCTCACTATCGCATTCTTACTGCGTATTTACAACCCTTACTAGCGCGTTATTCTGCCTTGAATTCAAGTACTTTTTAACTATGAAAGACTAGTGCTTTTATACAAGTTTATTATACTTGTATCAAGGTACGTAAAGATATTCGCATTAATAGCGGATTGCAAATAATCAAAAGTAAGATGACCTCTTCTAAACAATTATCACAAAGCGACAAAGCCACGTCAGTCTTCTCCGCATTCCCTAAACAGCATGTAAATTTCCCCACTTCATTTTTGAGTCAGTCAAAAAGCATATAAGACGATCCGGAAATAGACGTTATAAAGTTACAAAGGAAGGAAGGAGGAAGCAGAAAGTCGACTCCATACGTAAGATTATACAAATGTAAGACCTAACGTCTCAACAACACCATCGTATCTCATACGCGCCCATTTCCCCTCTTCTATAATTTCCCGTCATAACGGGAACCAATCGCTCTGATTATCGCATCATCCATTATTACTTTCATGGCGAAGCACCCATCACTCCATATTGCATTCGCCACTGAAATGTTAGAGACGCAGTATGTTTGTTAATCCCTTTTAGCAGTTTCCTCATCTTATGCGCTTCAACTCTTCGTACCTGCCTGGTTTGCTTTTTCCTGGAGGTGAAAAATCGGGATCGATGGACCGGTTCAGATATCGATATCAGTATACAAGAAACTTAGAGACAAGAAAAAACCAAACCAGGAAAGAAAGCCCTGGGTGCACATCCTGTCACAATCACTCGACGATATCCCATAATCCCAGTAGCTCTGTAAGGGTACAGATTAAGTGAATACGGTATCCCTTCCAGACGCCAGAGTGGAACCTAAAGACGTGCACCCAAAGTGGAAACGATAACTGGGTCAAATGGAGGCTCAAATGCTTGGAGAGGCTGCTTGGTTGGCCAAACGACTTTGCTTTACGGGGATCCGGAAAATGTCCAAAAAGTAGCCACTTTTTCTCCACTTTGGTTGCACGCCTTTAGGTTCCACTCTGGCGTCTGAAAGGGGATATCTCGCTTAGAAAATTGTAGCGAGGCTCTAAGGGTGAGAAAAAACACGCCAATTTGCGGCAGAGGGCCACCCCATCTATAGTAACACCACACCTAAATAGCGACTTTTCAATGAAACACATACAAATTAAATGGTAGAATAATACCTAATAATATGTTAGTTGTCTATCGCGATCTCTATACTCTTCAAATCTATTTGGGTAGGTTTTATATATATTTTGAATGCTTTTTTGGTCCAATTATAGTAGGGTGGCTCTGTGCCTTAAATCGGCGTCTTTTTTCTCACCCTTAGAGGCGAGGGGTAAGGAGTAGCAAAGCAAGGATATAAGCTAGGGACTTCATTGTAATATTATTATAGTAGCCAAGAACATTCTTTCTAAACTCGAAAGGAATAGTAAAAACGTTCACTTAAAGTGGATAAGTACTGTAGTACGGCATCCTAAATATACTAAAAGGCTAAATAGACTTAATATTAATTCGCAAATCGCAAATTATAAATCGCAAAAGTCATATATTTACTACTACTGTGCTAGAGTCTCTTATAGAGGTAAGTAAGGTAAGGGAGGTGAGGTGATTAATACAGCTAGAGAAGTAGTAGGGACTTGGAGGGATGGTGGTTAATCGAGATAGGTATCGTAAGGATTTTTACGTTCATATGTAGGTAGGTACATGTACATGGGACTAGACTAGATCTTTGTATTAACTTTTCGTATTAATGTTACTCGTAAGTATCTATATCTTGGTAGATTTACAAATTATGTTTTCTTTATATACATCCTTATCGTAACTTCCTTGATCCCTCTCCCAAGAAAAGAAAATAACAACCTATCCCAAACTCCACGCTAAGCACCAGTGACCAAATAAACCATCCTCTCATCCCACATACAATCTTACACCACCCTCCTCACACCCCTAAAACCCATTATCCCCAATCCTACACCATAACCCTCCTCAACCCCTCCGTCCCACCCAGGACCCTCCTTCCAGTAACCGCACACCTTCCCCTCCCACTCTCCCACTTCCCCTCCCTCCCTGTCATAAACCCCTCCTGTATCTCATGATTCCCCTCCATCCAGCGATGAATACACGTATAGCAGAACACAAAGCCCGTCTGACACGCCGTCGGCGTGACGATCTCCTGTTCACAGATCGGACAGAGCTCCGAGTTCGTGGGGATAGGAACGGTGAAGATGGGGAGGAGGGAGCCTGCCGCGATGGGAGGATTGCGTGCTTCCTTTTTGGAAGATTCTTTTTCGGGTGGTGGTTCGGAGGTGTTGGTGGATTTTTGGGATGAGGATGAGGAGGAGGATGGTCCGAAGCGAGTTGATAGGGTTGAGAGTCCTGATATGACGGGAGGTGGTAATTCAATCCCCTCCCTAGCCTTCTTCCCCAGCTGTCGAGCGAAATCACTAGCATACCACCACTCCAAGAACTTGAGCGCAAAGATACTAGTCGGAAGCAAGATCTTCAAGCTACCCAGCGCCCTCTCCCCCAACACCCTCGGATGGAATATACTACTCACCCCCAAATTCCCACCCTTCGCAGCCCCTCTCGCCTCCTCTACCTCCGCCATCGCCCTATAATCCTCCGCCCCAAGCCTCCTCATCCGCGTCCCAATCATCCACAGAAACGGACTATGAAACCTCGAATCATCAAAAAGATACGCCAGATTAAACAGCAGAATCGACGCGTAATACACCGCGTTAACACCGGGATACACATTCCCCAAAAACCACCGATAATAATGCACCATCCTCTGCCTGACCGTCGGATTCAACGGCATCCGCGTATAATTCCCCCCCAACAACGCTCGCGGAGCATTAACCTCATACCCCTCATCCAACCGCCTCTTCGCATACGGCACACCCACCATAAACAACAAATTCCACCAGATGTCTCGCTCCCCCAGCTTCAACGCATCGCGAACGTGTCCCGCGGCCCCCAGACTCGCGCGCGGGATCTCGCCCACCGCCAAAGCACGCTCGCGTTTTAACCCGTAGAAATTCTCGACAAATCCACCGCCGGTTGTTTTCAGGTAGTGGCGTTCGACGATGAGCATGAAGAGGGCGTAGATCTCGTCGAAGGAGTTGAGGATGCGGAGGAGGTAGCGTGGGTGTCGGTGTGTTGCGACGGTTAGGAGGTAGCGGAGAGAGGGGGGGAGGAGGGCGGAGAGCTGGGTTTCGGAGAGGAGTTCGAAGAGGGAGGGTTTTTGGGGGTCGAAAGTTGACCGGAGGTCGGTCATGAATTCCATTTTTGAAGGTTGGTACCTAGGGAGTCCTAGGTAGAGGAGAATTGAGGTGGTGATGGAACTTGAGCGATGTGAAGCTGGATCTTAAGCTCTAGGGAAGGTTAGAAAATTGGACCGAGGTACGATTCTGAGTCACGTTTTTCGTATGTTTACTTCCAAGTGACCTAGGTTGTTCTCTTTCATAAGATATCTAATAAATGAACAACAAGAGCCTTCAAATTAAATCTACATAAGCAAAGAAAACCCTTCTTCCTACGCTCTTGGTACCTCAATAAGCATTTATCCACCCGTACAGCTCATACACCAATACTCTACTTATACCTAGCTGGTCGAGCTGGTACAGCTTCACCACACCCCGTCTCCTCATCCATCACTCTGCCAAACACACATCCATCCTTCCCAAATCCCAGGGCAAAATTCTCAACTCCCTCTCCCCCATCCCAGCATCATCAAATCACAAGAAACATTTTCAACAGTATCTATCCAATATTCCAGGACTTAATATTCCGCTCTATGGTAATGCATTGTCTATCAAATGACACCACACTACACTACACATCCATATTCCAAACAAGAAAACCGGAAAAGAACAAATCCCTCGCTCGCCAAACACTCCATTGCATTCCATTCGAACCCAGTCCAATCAATCAATCAGCTTTGATGGCGCTATTCCCAATTAATTAGCAAGGCTTCGAAAGTTTAGAGGTTGACGCGAAGCGAGAGAAAGGGGGGTGAGTGAAGGGTCGAGAGAGGAATAAGAAGGAAAAAGAAAACATACCCATAAATCCTCCTAACAAAAGCATAAGCCGTCAAAAACCCGACCGTCCCACAAAGCAACCCATAAACACAACACGCCATAAAACAATATCCAAAGAACAACAATCCACTAACAAACCCCTCAATATGCAACTTGACAAAGTAATACCACGCACAATACCCAAATACCCACACCGAACTCGCACCGCCGACAAAGAAAGAATGCCACCACCAATTATAGTCTTCACTACAGAGCTTGATATAGATCGTTACGATGGTGACTTCTGCAATGGTAAGGATCAGGATGATGGAGACGACAGAGAGAAATCCGAAGACGTAGTAGTACCCGGATTTGTCTTGCCAGAGCGATTGGAAGACGTAGAGGAGTTCGATGAAGATCACTGCAAAGGGGATGAGACCTGCCAGGAGGATGGATTGGATGGGTTGGATGTACCATGGTCGTGCAGGTAATTGGCGATGGAGAGTCGTGGTTTTGGTGGGGTGTTCCCATGCTCCTGTGCGAATGTAGCCGTACCAGGATCCAATGTAGACGAGTGGGAGTTGAATACAGAGCCATAGCATGATAATTGCCACCAGAGTTCCGAATGGCAAGGCGGTGGACGATGCTTGAGCCCAGACAAACAGATTGAGGATAAATACCAGAGCGAATAATAGTCCTGGAAAGAGAATTGATGTGATGAGGGTATTCTTTCTCCAATTCTTGCCACCGAAAGTTTTATAGACTCGACCGGAAAAATATCCAGAAAAGAGACCGGCAAAGACGAAGAGTCCAACTCCAACACTGACAAAACCACCTCGGAAGCTAGGATTCAATATACCCAAGCTACTGAGAAATAGTAATCCCACAGCCATAAAGACCAATTGCATTCCAGATCCAACGAGCGGTGCCAAAAGATAACCATAAGCGGGAGCGCGGAACACATCGCCATGTAGCAACTTCCATCCTGTGACATCTTCCAGAGCTTCCTCATCAGATGAAACATCGGCATCATTATCGTCATCTCCTACCTGTTCGAGTAACCCTACCATAGCCTTCTCTCCGAGTTTTGGTGTCCGTGCTCCACTTCCTGGTCGGGATCTTCTCTTTAATTTGGATTTGCCGTCTTCCAAAGCGGATTCTTTGTACGTCTTAATATCGCCTCGAATGGTTCTCGCAAGAATCATAGCCACAATCGCGCTCAAAGATCCGGAAATAATCAATGAATTGACAATTGCAAGCCAGTGTATTCTGGATCCTTCCTCTTGATTGACAAAATAAAGATCCCATCGATGTGCCCACTCAATCTTGTCGTCTTCACGCCAGTAAACCGAATATGTGTAGGGAATATCCAACGTTGCCCCGTCATCTGCATCTAACTCGTTTTCAGGAGGAGAGTACGAAGATTGAGAATACTGCGAGGAGAAATCAGTCGCATTGGGCTTGATGTATAATTCCATCGGCGTCTCAACTTCGCTCAAATCCTCGGGACACCCATCCTCCAACCTCTTTTCTGGACCCACGCTCTTCGTATATACTTCAAACGCAACCACCACTTTACCACCCCTTTCGCCATCCTTTCCAGGTGCCTTTCGGTAGCGAATGACGATGGTCAGATGATTGTTGATATAAAATCGATGTTTCCCGGAATTTATTTCAATGTCCTTGTACCCCATTTTGAATCCCGCTGCGTAGTACTTTCTCGATTTATCCACCGTGACGAAACTCGTGGCTCCCGGTAGGTTGTCGACAATCCATTCTGCCACATATCCATCACGTACCATTTCTCTTGCCCGTCTCAAGTCTTTTCTTGATATCGTCTTTGTGCAAAGGGCATTGCATGTCTGGTCTTTCCCCATGACTAATTCGATATCGGATTGTGTTATTCGATCGCCTCGTAGCACCTCGCCCAAGTTCAAAGATATACTCTGCCCACTCAACAGCGAAGACCCGGCGTGGGAAGCCCCGGTTGGTGGACATATAAATGGAAGGTCGTAGTATGCATATTGCAATTGTGTGTTATCCGAGTAAACTTTGTTAACCAGTAGTGGAATGGCCTCGCCATCTTTATAACTCTTGACGGACCAGCCTGGAGGTGATCAGTCATGTCCTCTGTTTTACGATTTCTTGGTGATTTACCTGGAATATAAAATGCTTCCGCACATGAAGAGGCCAGCAATAAAAATAGGGACCTCCGTAATGCCATTGCTGTGGTTTATTTACTGTTGGTGGGATATCGAATATTGCATGCCCAAGATCTGCCACTCCCAGTCGACCCTCGGATCGTTGGATGAAGGAGTCTGCTGTGCTGCTATCGAGTAGAGTAGGGTGGTTTCTCTAGTTTGAACGAGGGAGGGGATGACGAAGCACGGATGAGTGGCTTCGTGTTGTTGTGGCTGATCTGGTCAGATATTCGCGTTCTCGACAGACAGGATAGGACAAGGCGGAGGTTAACGAGTGTAATCGGCACAAAGTACCTAGGTTGCCGATGCGATAGTGTTGAGGGTTGGTTGGGATCAATCGTGGATTCTGCAGCAGACGAGTGCTCTATTGAAACTCCGCGACGGCGAATTAATGGTGGTGGTGTGATCACAAGATGGTGGTGTTTGGGTGTTGTCCTCGTAGAAGTACAGTACAGTAGAGGCGCAGTAGGGCAACGTATGCAGGGCACGGCACTTTTTGCGGGTTGACGGGGCTGTTGGAGACCTGGAATGGCCTGGAAGCAGGGTTCCTAGCTTGTTCTAGTGGTCCTTCCGGGTATCAGTTACAGGCACCAACGGCTAAACTGCTGGGGTCGAAAAGGGGTTCCGGGGAAATCGGATCCACCCCGTCGTCTTCATTATTTTCGTGCCAATTTACACGTCATCGGATGTTTACTTGGGCTTGTTTACTTGTTCGCTTCGATGGCCTTTCCCCTATCCGCCTCGCATGCCTTCTGAGCTTGATCGAAAAGATCAGAATATGGGGAATTGGATGAACAGAAGATATCAATACTTTTTGTGTTTCATATGAAGTCGTCTTCATTAGGATTAATCTATTGTCTACCGAATTCGTGAGAGGTACGAGTATGAATAAACCCCTCACACCATTCCGCGCAAAAACACCTCGGTCTTCTTACTCCCCCTCAGCAAGCGCAATACAACTAAACCTCAAATCCCCACCACCACTCTTCTTCTCCATCTCCATCACCCTCCCCAACCCCATCCGAATAGCCTTCTCACACAAAACATCCTCCCCCTCCCCCAACTCCCCCCTCACAATAGGACCCTTCCTCCCCCCCTCCAACTCCCAAAGCTTCCCCTCACTCTTCACAAACGCCACAAAATGCTGTCCCAACCTCTCGCCATCACTCGCACTCACCGGCCTCGTATCCCCCATCTCCGCAACCCCCTGATGCGCCACCGCAAACTCCTCATTCTCATACAAAAACCTCGCTCTCTCCTCCCTCCCCAACGGTATCGCACCCTCTCTAATCTTCGCCAGGGTGCTGTCAGGAAGAATATACTTCTTCGCTTCACCGTTGAGTAGACAATGCAACAAGCCGATGGAACCACACGCATGTCCGATCGTCTGTTTGAACCAGATTACCGGCTCGCTCGGGCCGGCACCGGTGTATTCGGGCGTGTTTGCATCTTCGGCGATGCGGGAGGCGTGCCAGGAGGGGGTTAGTGGGATGATGACGAGGAGGGCGAGGACGGGACGGGGGATGAGTGAGAGGAGGAAGGGGTCGGTGAGAGTGTAGATGTCGTGGAATTTGAGACGGGGGGCTAGTCCGAGGTGGAGTGCTAGTGCGTTCATTACTTCGGGGTTGTTTTCTGGGTTGTTTTGGTGAGTATATGGTTTGAATGGTGGTGAGAGGTATGTAGGTACATACCGAGGACCGTAAAGGTCTTTTTTCCATCGATGTATTCTACTGGGATTGGCATTTTGGATGATTGGATTGCTCAAGATTCTTGAATCCCTTGAAGTCTTGGGATGATGAAAATCTTAGAGTGGTTTGGGAGAGTTCAAGTTGGTAGGTAGGTCATATGGTGAGTAAAGTAGGCAACTCTGGACCACGAATTCTCGTCAGCCACATATGTGGCTGAACTTCTGGTTTGTTCCTTCCCCTTCACTTCAATCATGTTGTCTCCATGTGTCTTGAAACCTGTCGTCTATTCCTTTCAGAGCTCTATTCATTCTCATTCCATACAATATCTCATACCTTCCTTGTCTATCGAACTTCCAAAAGCCCGTGGTTTTCCAAGCATCGCTATATATCCGAAAAACAATCATGGCCTCGCTAATGATATATCGTATTCTTTCTCACAAATAATATGTGCGTGGGGATCTGGATATCTAAAACTACTGTATTTCTATAGCTTTATCCTCAAGCTCTCATGGCTTCTCCGTGTATTATTGAGGAATGGGATATAGGTAGGCTGGACTTTGCTAAACGGCCCCATGGTAATCTGTCTTGCAAAGTCTTACGAAAAGGGAATTCTTAATTCAATCTTGACCTGATCCGATAATATAGTAGCTTTTTCTATGGAGCAGACCACAACCTATATGAAAACCTAATTATCTTAGATATAACAACACCTCCATCTTCCAAAGAACCTCAACCACCCTCCCAACCATCTCTCAACCTCCTATCTACCAACTCATGTCTAATAACCTATATTTAATCATTGATCTCAGAAGATCCTTGGTCCCATTCTCAAATTTAGAGTTATAGGGGATATTCCACTACCTAATTTATAAGATCTTCACAAGCGTGTGTCCGCACGTGAACAATCCGAGTCATTTTTACAAGCTATTACAGTGCCGTACAATACCATGAAATCTCAAAATTCAAATCTATTAGAAGCTCGGGTTTCTCGGTCGATTCAAGATTAGTCCTCCCGAAAGTTGCAGAG
Organism: Hymenoscyphus occultus; assembly: GCA_900536445.1. Lineage (NCBI taxonomy): Eukaryota > Fungi > Ascomycota > Leotiomycetes > Helotiales > Helotiaceae > Hymenoscyphus > Hymenoscyphus occultus. The sequence goes on from UNPT01000021.1 coordinate 131,483, forward strand.
TTGAGATTTTGGAGTGATACTACCACCACTGGTTGTAAATCTAACTATAAATAAGATCCTACAAGTCGAGTAATGAGAGAGAATGGTTCTGACGCATTAGTATACAATATATTCCATGATCTTACACTCAGACCTCAATCATCGCGGACCACCGATCGACGTGGATACCAAAAAGGATGTGGGTGAAGAGGAGAAACTTTGCTGAGGATTCTTGCGAATGCGAATACGTTGTTGGTATTAATGGTGATTCCAGGTGTAGATAAAGGTTCTTAAAGGTTGAGAGTGTCAAAGTGATCTGATTGTATTGTTGATATAGCTGAGTATTGTATTGGATTGTAATGTATTGCTAGATTTTCAGAAACCTGGGTGTAGAGGTGTAAAAGGAGAAGGAATGGTAATTTTCAATTGTAGTCATGTTTCTTTGACATTACATGTCCAAGTAGATTTACTAAGGAAGACAGTAAATCTTCCTTCAGTATTGAAGTCTGGTATTTTGTTCCTTTGGGGTATAGATTCATGTTTTTGTGGATTTATTCGTTACTGTCAGAGGAATTTCTGTGAGTTACTAGCTACCGAGTTAGTTGTATCATATCTAAACCCTTAAACTCCTTTCTTTGCTAGCTTGAACACTTTCTCTAAATCAACAGACTTAATGATCAAGATGGCATCTTTTCCGAAAAAACAGTAACATCCAGATTAACTACATCGGAGTCAATAAAATTAAGCCTGAAATAATCTTACCTGCCCGAGCTTGCTTCACAGTGCTTGCAACTCCATTGTCTAGGTAGGGCATACCTGAGCTCATAAATGGGTGTCTCTCAAAATCAAAATCCTCCTCGGCGATCGGAGTGAAGGATTTTTTTTTATGTTTTGGTTCCCAAACGTTTATGACAAAAGAACGGTGGAGGATCACTTCTTTTTGTGTAAGAGACCCATAGAGCAAGAGCGTAGCAGTAACGCAGAGCAATTTCTTGGAATGACTTCAACGAATCTACCGAGAAAAGGTGTTCGGGATGTGAAAAAGGATTGCCTTTATTAACTCGAAAGACCCTAAGACTTTCGAAGTGGCGATTCAAGAGACAGACCACGGAAATATCTTCCGACAAATGATTGAAAAGATTAAATGCCACCGCCTGCTGTGGCAATTGCGTTTCCCAAGAAGAGTGCCGGCGAGGATTTCATTCAGAATTTTAACATCACAAAAAGGTATATTGGCCAGGGAACAAAGCAATCCTGGTAAGCTGGAAATAACTTTTGACTTTTGTCGTAGAACGCCTCGAACCTTGATGGTGAAAGAACGAAAGGCTTAATTTGACTACCATTGATGTTCTTTTCTTAGGTTGGATGTTCGAGAAGACTTCTAGAACGAAGTCGATGAAAGAGAATCAGAAATCTTTGTTCACGCGGCTACGCCTTTATATCCTCAACTTTGCAACCCTTTCTTTGACACGCTTCCACATTTCCTCGATGGTATTCGGTCATCCCGTTGATATTATTCTGGAATTAAATAATGGTTGGCCAAATATAGACTCCGAATCTAAGCGCCTTTTCCGAGTCTCCCTTCTAAATCAGGGGATGATGATATCCCCGAAAATCTGCACCCCTTTCCCAAGCAGGCAGAAATCGGAACATGATTGGATTAATAGTCATATGCACGTAAGAAAAAATACGAGAGTCCGAAATAATCCTTGCGATTTTATGTTCGTGTACCTGCAGATATCGCGCCATTGGCTGTGACTTTCACGTGCTACCGCTTACCTCCCAAATGAGGAAGGTGCCAATGTATTTCCACCAACAGATTGGTTGAGATAGCCAGCTTACCACAAACTTAGCATCTTACGCTTTACTTCTGCATATGCAACACCGTTCTTCAGCGGCGTAGCAGTACCAACAGAAAAACACGATATGCAGGAACAATTTGTACTAACATTCCAATATGACCAGAAAGAAAACCCCGCAAAGAACAGCAAACGTGTGTGACAGAGAAAGTTTAGTAAAGATGACTCTACCCCTCTGTACTCCATACGGTGGTGCTTCCTAGAAAAGAAACTAGTAACGTTTCTCAACTATAGAAGGACTCCGACCTCAGCATGAGGGGATGAATCGGATGATATTGCCATGTCATCAAATGATCATAGTACACCGCCAAACGCTCAAGTGATGAATATACAACTGTGTTGAAGACTAAAGTTCAATTACAACGGCTAGATACTCCCGGCGGGTATTCAAAAAGATGTTATAATATCCATGACAATGATGCCGATACGGCAGGGCGGCCGGCTAGTTCCAGCCACACAGAGAGAAAAAAGAACTTCAACAATGGCACCAAGGGTAGGGATATCTTTATTGATTCGCTCCTTTTTCCCACCACAGCCTTCATCCCTATTTTCGTTCTGCAGTGTAACAAGGTACAATACTGCCACGACATGACCACGCTCCTTGCATACCCCAAACGGTTGTACATTTTCGGCTCAGCTCGGGTGTCGCTTAACTCTGAAGCTTTACCTATCAGACTCACTTTTACCTATCAGATGTGCTCACTGCAACTCTAAAAATTGTCCGAGATCCCTAAGCCTATCAGTCAATGGTCTTGTATAATCCCTGGTGGAGTGATAGCTCTAATTTCCACAGCAGCGAGTTTTGTAGACCATTGAAGGGTGACGTAGGTGCTGTGATTGGCTGACACTTCCTTGTTGGTGATCTTTCAGGGGGGCTTGCTGATAATCACAAAGATTGAGTACGCCTCTACCGGATAGCTTGCAGCGATTGTCATTAATAGACGCCCCGTAATTTCTCCACATGGTATATGGAGTCGCCCTGTCCCCCTTGCACTCCTTCCCCCTCAGACCATAACTCACTTTCAATTTTCGCCTATACGCTACTGTCTTTTCTGTCACTTCACTTCACTTCATCCACCATCTGCTTTCTTTAAAACAGTCTTTTCTTCCCATACAAAACCGCACACCATGCGCACATTCTTTCTCATCCTTGGAGCGTTGGCTCTTACAGTTAATGCAAATACATATCCTGATTGCGTAAGTGAAAGTTCTTCAAACTGATCTTGAAAAAAGTGACTAATGAATACTTCACTTTCAGGAGCCAGACAATTGCTATAGAGCATTGACTCCCAATAGTAACCCAGAAGTCCTCGCCGCAGCACCTGCTTTCTGCAAAAGCTTTTTGAGTGGAGTTACCACCACTACTGCTGGACTTCCAGACTATGTGTTCAACTGCTATAATGAGCAACCGTTGAGTTCGGGAATATCTGCGATAAGCTCAGCATGCTCTTGCATCACTTATACAGCAACCCATACTGCTTCTCCAATCACCAGCTCAACATCCGTGCCTGCGACGACAACTTCTTCAAGTGAGACTCTGTCAAGTAGCTCAGTTCTCACATCATCTAGCACCCCATCAAGCACACCACCATCATCCACGCCTGCTTCAACCACTTTCTCCTCTACTAGCTCGTTGGAAACCCCAAGTTCGTCAAGCGTTCAGAGCTCGCCCTCCTCATCCACATCCAGCGCGTCTTCGACTTTCAGCTCTACCTCGTCAGCGCCTGGTTCTTCCTCCTCAACTCTTAGTGCTCCGTTCTCGACGTCTAGTTTTCCTTCTTCTTCGCCAGCCAGCTCTTCCTCTTCGCTACCTACCTCGTCATCTTCTGCAGTCGGGTCTTCATCTTCAATTATTAGCTCGTCCTCTTCTACGGCAAGCTCTACTTTGAATTCTGCAGTCTCTTCCTCGTCTAGCGAGAGTTTGACAACATCTACGGTTACAGCAACCCAGACTTATACAATTTCCAGCTGCGCTCCAACCGTCACAAACTGCCCATATACGACCAAGCCAGTCGTTACTAGCTCTGTATCCACCTACACTACTATCTGCCCTGTTTCTTCTACGCACGCCCCAAGCAGCCCGGTTTCTTCTGCTCCTATCCCAAGTAGCCCTGTTTCTTCTCGGCCGATCCCAAGCAGCTCAGTCAGCGGTGTTTCTAGTAGCGAAAGTTTGACCACCAGTGTCGTTACTACGACTCAAGTCTACACAATCTCTAGCTGTGCCCCAACCGTTTCGGATTGCCCATACACCACAAAGCCGGTCGTCAGCAGTACTATTGGTACCTATACAACGATTTGCCCAGTAACTTCAGTGCCTTCGCCAAGTTCAAGCCAACAATCGATCACCAGCGTAATTCCCATCTCCCAGGTCCCAGCGCCTTCGTCAAGTTCCAGCCAACAATCGATCACCAGCGTTCTTACTACGACCCAGGTCTACACAATCTCCAGTTGTGCTCCAACAGTGTCAAACTGCCCGTACATCAGCAAGCCTGTAGTAACGAGTGCTGTTAGTACATACACTACAAGCTTCCCGGTTACTCAAACTCCTCTCCCAAGTTTCAGCCAACAATCAATTACCAGTGTTGTTACGAGAACTCAAATCTACACGATTTCTAGCTGTGCCCCAGGAGTATCCAATTGTCCGTACACCACCAAGCCTGTAGTAACGAGTGCTATTAGTACATACACTACAAGCTTCCCGGCCACTCAGACTCTTCCTCCAAGCTCTAGCGAACAGTTAACCACGAGTCTTATTACGACGACTAAAGTGTATACGATTTCAAGCTGCGCTCCCACGGTCTCAAATTGTCCATATACCACAAAGCCTGTCGTTACGAGCCTAACGAGTGTTTATACGACAATTTGCCCTGTTACTCCTTCGCCAACCCCAAGCATCGCACAGTTGACGACGAGTGTGATTACCAACACAAAGATTTACACCATTTCAAGCTGCCCACCAACAGTCCCCAATTGTCCATACACCACGTCACCTGTCGTTAGCAGCTCGATTTCTGTCTATACTTCAACCTTCCCAGTCCCAAGCTCGCTTCCTCAGCTGACGACTGCTGTTTTTTCAAGCACAATTACTTACACCATCTCTTCATGCCCACCAGACGTAAAGAACTGTATATACACAACCCAACCAACAACCACCACGGCGGTCAGTGTATATACATCAATCATCCCAGTCGAGACGCCTGTCATCAGCTCTGTGAATCCCGTGAGCCCCGTGGGCTCCACGTCTACAATTTACGGTACAAGTACATACCGAGTCATATCGTGTGCACCAACCGCCTCGAACTGCGTCGTTGGATCCGTTCTCGCAGTCTCGACTTATCCCCTTACCACGACGATTGTAGTTAGCTCGCCTATTTCTACGGTGACGGCTACGCTTCCACATGGAGATTCCAAACTTACTCTTACATACAAAGCCCCAACCTCGGTTATCACCAGTGCTGGGAGTCAAGGGACTGGAGTGCAGCCTCCGCAAAATACCGTGCAGCCTTCGCAGACTACATCTGCGCCTCCTCTCGAGGTGACTGGCGCTGCGGGCCGAATGGGAGTTGAGAAGATGGCTGCTTTTGTGGGAATTGTTGCTTTTGTTTTGTGAGGGAATTGAATCAGGGGTAACTAACAGGGAGAATTATAAATAATGCATTTGTTATACATATTTCGTTCATGATTATTATGGGATGCAAGGAAATGCAATGAATACAGTAATCAGAGTTAGAATTAAATAATGAGTTTTGAACATGATATAAATGCGGATTCCATTTTATGCAATAAAGTGATGCTCTACAGTAAGATTTACCTGCATGGCTTTTCTTGAGAAGACATTTAAAGTTGGATTTTGATCTAACCTCACATTCAACCTTGCAAGGTCAAATTCGCGTCACAAAAAGCCCGGATCATCAAATGGGAGGCTTGCTGAAGGGCTTGACTTGAGATTTGATCCAAATCAGGATTCGTTTTCTTATGCCGAGAGGGGGGTTTCAGCCACAGCCAAGGGAGGGGCAGGGATTTTGTTAAGACATCTAGAAAAACAAAGACAATGGGGAAAGCACTTTCCCGAACAATATCTTTGTTTGGATAAGAAAACCCAGTCTGCTAATCTATGGCTGGAATTAATCTCCCGAGGTGGAAACCACCAAAAAGGGTTAACCCTTCCACCTAATGCGCACACGTCATATGAAATCCTTCCTATAAATCTTCTCCCCTAGAACCCTCAACTTCATCGGCATCATCTCATCACCATGATGGTGAAAAATCCGAGCCTTTCTAGCACTCTTGTAAATAGAGCTGTAATCATCCCTCTGATTTCCCAAATCCACACACTCCCTTCTGGATGCACTATCCCACCATTGTGGCAAGAGGCCCTCCCTACTTTCCGCCAAATCCAAGAACGTTGCAAAATCCCTTTCTGTTCCACCAGCTACCTTGGAATTGGCACCCATGTATTCACCTCCATACATAAGCTCATGATCACACCTCAGCCGAAAACAATCGATGAGTTGGATGAAAAGGTCTTTCTTCGATAATCTGTGGAGGAATAAATTGATTGGGGGTTCAGGGAGTTGATTGACCATTGCAAGACCGCTGTTATGTCGTCCTGGTGGAATAAATGGAAGTGCTTGTGCACTGTTGGTGTTGGTTGATGATCCACACACCTTCTTATGGGCTTTCCAATCGCTTTTTTGACATTCGCGGGTGCAGTATTTTGTCTTACGGCATCTGGCGCAAGTTTTGAGGGGCGTTTCAGGGGTAGCTTGTTTGTTGCAGTGTCCGCACAGTGGATAGATTGGGTTGACCTTTTCGAGTGTTTCTGAGTCCCTTGGGAAGGGGGTAAATTCGATGGGGTCTGAAGGACGGTCCATGTTTATCTTTTGGATTACGTGCTCTGTGCAACTTGATTTTTAGCGAAAGAAGACTTAGGGGAGTAAATGCGAAGACCTTGTAGAAAGCCTGGAAAGGGGCTGCAAAGAACTTGTTGAAAAATATGTTTGGAATGGCAAGAGTGCCAGGATTATTGGTAAAAGAGTCGAATTCAGAAATTTGATAAGCTGATTAAATGTGGCAAGAGCCATGGATATGTAACCCTGGGTTATGCTCCTCCTCTGTTGTAGGTACCTAGGTAGTACTTTCCAAAATTAAGCGGTAAACGAACCAGCTTCTGTGCGGTTGAAGCCACTACCTAGGTAATCAGAGATTCCGACAACAGAACTCAATTCTCATTCATGGTATCCAACCTACCTGAACTAAATCCTTTCGCCAGCTTTGGATGTCAGTGGATTAGCCATGTGTAAAAACATGGCAGGGTGATGATTGCAGCAGAAAATTGAACCATCTAATACACCAGGCACCTATTTATACCCTAGCTCTATCCACATCACTGAACCCCTGCTCATAAAGGTGGTGCGGGATAGAACTCCTAGGTCTCGGGAATGGAAACCAACCTTTGAGGCAGGTCACCTGACATGTTGACGATGACACTTTTCAATCATTTGCGCTCTCCAGAAAGTTTGGTCAAAGATTATTGGGCATCATATATGCAATCCTCTATAATCGAACTGATTTTCCCAAACTCATCAGTTAGTATCAAAAGTTTCCGGGGGTTTCGGGTCTCCATGGTTTTGCCAACCTATATAGATACTTACGGCCCAACACTCAAAAGACCATCCTTCACAGCCTTGAAACTCTCTCTCCATACTATTTTCAAAGTCGCATAACAGTAAGCATAACGATAGAAATAAAGAAATGATATTACTTGACTATTACTTGCTAGTGATCCACAAGAAGTTCCTTTCTCCTGGTCGATCATCCTTTGCCCCTTGACATGTATGGTACATCATTGGTATGTTCCCTAGTACAGAAATTACACGTTTTGGTCAACTTCTATGCCTCCTGCGTCCTTGAACAATCCCTGTGAAGACCCCATTTTTCTCATTATTCGCACTCAAAATCGCAGTCGCTAAGCTTCTCATATTCAGGCTCAGAATCCGTATCACCGTCCAGCAAGGAGGAAATCTCATCCATGTGCTTTTCGTGGACGTTGAGAACTGGACTTGGAATCTCCTTCAAAATTGTCTCGATCTTGTCGTTGATGTTGGTCTTAAGACATTTCCGGTGGCCCTTTCTGTCAAAAGTAATGATCTGCAGACTCAACAAGTTGCTGGCCAACTCGTTGATGCTCATTGTGATGTCTCCTGCCTTTCTCTCGGGCCAGAGACCCTGGTCTTTTAGTGCGAATACAATTGAGCCCCATGCCATTGCGTCGCATTTCTTGTTTCCCTCCTTGCAAATTGTGGTATATTTATCCATATATGAATTCGTATACTCGTACCATACATCCAACAATGCCTGGATGACAGCAGCTCGGGTCGTCTTAATGCTCTCTAGAACTCACATTAGCGTTTTAGTGTAATATTGACATAATACGAGAGCTATACTTACCCAAGATACCTTCTGGCATGGGGTCAACGAACTGCTTGGAAGTGCGGGTAAGCAATTGATCTTCACCGACCGTGGCATTCTTGACCATGTTGATGGCAAGAGTAGCAAAGGTCTCGTCTCGGCCGAATACATAGGCAATATAGAGCCAATTTTCTCGATTATCATAACTCGGCTCGTAATCTTCACCATCAAGCCAGCCCGAGAGGAAAAGCTCAACGAGGGGAACGCAGTTATACTTATCACAAATCTGGGCCATGGCCAACAACTTGCGGTATGACAGCTCGCGTCGTGGGACCGATCGAAACTTCAAATGGATGATATTGAGGATAATGAGTAAGGTTGCAGCATCATCAGTGGTGAAGTCTAACTCATCGACAACTTTTGGTGGATCATTCTCATTCTCAGAGGGTTTAAAGACCATATTCTTGAAGACAGGTCCTGCAAGGCCCATGGATTGAGAGCAAACCTTTCCTTCAAATGTGGTATCATCCTTGCGCGAGACACGAATCTTAATATCTCCTCCCGGGAACTCGAAGTCTGCCTGGCAGAGGGTTGGCTTTCTCGGTTGGGCCATTTGCGTGAGCGGAAGTAACTCGATAGGATCCTCACAGTTTCGAGGGACACGCTCTACTAGGTCGTCGTCCGTGAAATTTAGTGTATTATCGACAGGACCTGCCATCTGTTATATCGAGATAGTTCTCTATATGTTGTAGGAAGGTTCTTGTTGAAAGAGAAAAGGTTGTTATTAGTCGCGTGGATGAAGGAGTGGCGGGAGCAAAAGATGCTTCTGATATTTTTGTGTGGCAGAAGGAGGGGAGATGGCTGAGTTATTTGTACGCTTGGTATACGCGCCTTAGAGTATGATGCTTCATTCACTACAATATTGCCCCGCGCCTGGTCTGCAATGTTTACTCATTCTTGCGGTGTTTCCTTGTTTAGTGGAGCTTGCCCCTCATCTGTGTCATTGGTTTAGGCCGCTATTTCCCGTGAACATATTACTTCATTTCAGTAGTGAATTTGTCTGTAGCTCTATAGAGCTGTTAATTCACCAAGCAACTACAAGTATTCACATGCTACTTAGTTCATGCAGTTGCTGCGGATCGCTAATAGAATGGCTTCAGGAACAAATGAGTTGCAGCGGGTATCAACATGCCGTATCACGTATTTCAAATTCTCATTTTCGGGTTCAAAAAGATAATATGAACAAATCAGGTTATCAATCAGAAATTGGGGGCTGTGATCTTAGTAGTAAACTCTCATAAAGCGGGGTAATGAGGAAAAGAATCAATTTGGGCTCTGCTTCAAATAGTGATAGTTTCTGGCTAACTCAGTCGTAATAGGTTGAAGCAGGGTGGAACGCCATTGAAGTTGTCCAAAATATCAAGGACGCTTTTGCTAATATTTCCACATCTACCAAATCAATTTTACGGGAAAAGAAGCTAGCAGAAATCACCGAGGTCTTATGATAAGATAATTTGCTAACTTTCATTATGACAAGTGATCAAATATGCTAGCTCCTGCAAATTAATAAATTGCTTGCTTTATGTGTAAATAATCATCTATGAGAAAACAAAAATACTTAGTCACACGCATAAGCCAGAGATTGAATGTGTAAAATACCACTGGACACCACACCCTCACAAGTTTAGTTATCATAACATAGTTGAATAATTCTAAACGTCCCATATAGTTAAACTAGTTATAAACCCATTTACAGCAATCAGACCCTTCACTTCTTATTACCCTGAGTATACCAAAGAAAACAAGTAGCTTGCATTAGAACTTTACAATGATAACTCTTTATCTATTGTATAAAATAACTACCTGGCTTCCTACGCAACTTCTCACGATGTTTCAGGCCAATGTAAACTTTCAAACTCACCAAGGACAAGGAAAGGATAGTGCCCAAATGGTGCTCATTTATGTTTGTATTAAATTATCACGATACATACAGATTCATTAAGTTATAGATCACGTAGCTTGTAATTATGATTGTCCAACTGGTGTCAAATCCGGATAGTGAAGTCAAGGAATCTCTCCCACAAAAGAATCACTGGCTTTGTCGGTCCAATCTTTTTCTCTGAGTCTCCATGTGTCGGATATGAGAATCGAGAAAGGGATTAACGTCTTCTTGGAGAATAGCAGATACCGCCCTCCAGATGTCGGGAATACAAGATTCGTGGATAATGTCTGCAACGTTCCATCCCACCCCTTGAGGCGATAGCTTCAAACCCAAAACTCTTAAGTCCGCTCCCAGCCTAGGGATAGTGACAAAAACCTCTTTGGGGTCCTTTTGAGGCCATAAATTAAATCTCATAAGGCTTAATAGCTATGGTAACTGTCCGCCAGAGAATATGGAACATCGATGAGTTTCTGTACTTGCTCCCAGTAGCACTTATTGATACTGTCTAGCTGGGTCGTTAGCTCTTACCAACTTGTCTGTCAGGTTTAACGCACCATATAAGTGAGGAGGCAGTTTCATTTCGCCGGTAGTTTTGGCGCCCTGTGTAGAAAGAGTGACACGAGCGTTGGTACAGCCTTTTATTACGCTTTTTGCCAATTTTTTGAAGGTGTGAACTCGACCAAAAACCCAGAATATGAACAGCCATTCCCAGTCCCAAGTCGCATCACACTCTGGATCTTCACTAGGTAGCCATCGGGAGACCCAGGGAGCTACTAGCTCAATGTTGTCGCAAAAGTCTACAAGAACTGCCAAATTCAGTAGTTCTTCAAAAGACAAATTTTCAGGGATCATGTGAAGCCGGAGGTGTGCGATTCTGAGTAAAATGAGTAAAGCCGGGCTATCTTCTTCGCTGAGATCAAGAACAGAAGTTGCGCTTTCTTGACTTCCTTCTGATGCAGGGGAGGCTACCAATGAGGGACCAAATGGCGGGTAAATGAATTTTTGCCATAATTTGCTCGCCAAGCACATGGATTGGGAGCAAACCTTTCCTTTGACACGTTTGCCTTGTACGTTGATGATAATCGGCAGGTCTGCCCGTGGAAAGCAAAACTCCTCAGCTGTCTCCAGATCGTCTAGTTCCCGCTCGGCCGAAGGATTTGTGGTAGTCGGGAGTTGAGGATCAGGTTGGGAATCAGGTTTGTCGGTGCTGATGCCACTGCCGAATATTGAGGTTGTAGCCATCGTGTGCTTTTGTCGTGGTAAGATGCACCAATCTTGGAAAGGTTGTATTATGTCTTCTTAAAGAATAGCTATGATTTCGCTCAGTGCTGATAGCGAAAGAGACTTGTCGCGTACAGGGGCTTGGTTCACCAAGTTATCCTGTCCTTGTTGCAAGTTGAGCAGTTCAACAATAAATCCAGGTCATACCTTCTCTGTGTGGGTCTCAATAGCAACTTCACTTATCGTAAAAGCAAAGCTGCAGTGAATCCTCTACTGCGTAGCTGTAAACTGCTCTAACGTGACCAATTATTCAAGGGAATTATCCTAAACCTGTAGGTCCGTTACCCTGATTCCCTGAAGGTGCTAACTATGTGAATCATTCTGGGCAAACAGAAAATCATAAGTCACTCAAGACATCTAAAATGATAAGAGCATCTTACTTCACCTTTCAATGTCCAAAATGGAGACGGGGCCATGAAACCTCCTGGCTCTAAGTTCCAAAGCCTTACTTTTCCCTATGATTTATATAGTTCTACTCAAAGTCCCTTGAGGACAGTATATCTATAAGGCTTACTAGAATAGCCAGTAAATATTATTAGTTTCCAGATTCCCAGATAATTGTCATACCTTGATTAGTAGAAACGCAAAATTATATTAACTTGGAGGAGGAGGAGGATACACGTGATTTTTTAGATCTAGATTTCTGTTAAGTGGAATCTTTTCTTGAATAGAGAGCTTAAATTTAACATAAGCTATTAAAAAAGGCTTTTAGGTAAATAATAAGTCTTAAAAGCTAGAGGTTCTTTAATAGAAAGAATAAGGAATAGATAGACTAAGGAGTTAATTTTATATATAACTATTTTATACTTTAATTATATTTTTATAAGCAGTATAAGTAATACTTAAGTACTACTTAAGTAGTTAAATACTATATTTATTACAATTTAATTAGTAAGAATTAATACTTAACTCTACTTAACTTAACTATTACTTCCTAAGTAGTACTCAAGTGGCTAAGTGGTTTCTTCCTCCGCTGTCTCTTACTAATTAACCGTACTACATAAAATATATTAAAGAAGGGATTAATTATCTAAAGCTTTTATAGCGAGTTCGTTTCTATCTAATCAAGGATGTCACGTGACCATCATCTACGGACACGACTAAACCTAAGTGCTCCGTTGGGTTTCCCTTCCCCCCTTCGAAAGGTCTTACCTCCAGGGTTATATGTGTTTCAATTATAACCTTGCCGATTAATTTCGTGTAGAAAAGAGTATCAAATGGCTTCGAAGATCCTCCTTTTCCACATTAGTTTCACTTCCACAAATACCTTACAAAGCGTGTTGGTGGCAGACGAAAACAGAATACTATAAGTAGTAGGGCCCCAGATATCAAAATGTCAGCTCGATCGGACCAAATTCCGAAAGATAATGTCACACGAATCAGGAGGCTTGATTTTCAGGAATTACGTGTACTCGTACCCCAAATCACTTTCCCTCTCGGATGTCCGGCAGCTTTGATTGCAAACTAGAATGCTAGAAAGATATTAATTGGGTAAGGCGTAGAGAAATAGTGGAGAATGTTATACAAGCGATTAGTTAGTTACAACATCCAGACAGTCAGATATTCTCGACCAAACATGGCCCGTTTTCTGCGCCATTACAAGTATTTGTTATGTTTACACGTGCGAGGATCTAAACCAGTGTAAGATTACAGTATACATTTGGAATTGTACTATACGTTTATATTGCCATACCATACCTAACTCAGGCACCTGTTTGTGAACCCAAATCCACATGCATCGAGCCTTCTACATTTGATCGATCTGTTCAGATGAAATATCCATACATCCCTTTTTGCAATGATTTTCCTGGAAAGACCCACTGAGACGGCTCCAGCCAGCTCGTTTACATATTTATAATCGTTGCTCACGTAACCTTCAATAGCTGAATGCCATTACGCGAGGCCAGAATTTCAGGTATAAGTAGTTCCATTGTGTCATTGACGCACTCTCAATTTTCTTCCGTTGTACTTATAATTCATTTTTCTTTGCTGCCATGAAGCCATTCACTATGTCTCAAATTTCTCTGGATAGATTGCTCCTATTAGCAATCTTTCATACCTCTTTCACTGCGGCCAATGGGGCTTTTACTGTGCACAACTATAGTCAAGCTAGTGCATCATGTGTGAATTACACTATTCCGGTCTATCCTACATCCACGAATGTAATCTTCAGCAACGCTTCAAAATGGACAAATAACTTTGGTCTCGCTCAATTCAGCGCCGATCGTGCTGGCCGGGATCCAAACCAACAACCCCCAGTGCCATTCCTTGCGACATCTGAACGATCCAATGCCTCATACACTATCGGAGCAACATTCTGTCAACCCAAATTCAATGGAACTCAAAACTCAAGTACTGTTATTTTGGCCAGTCACGGGTTAGGATTCGATCGCTCGTGAGTTAGGACAATTCGAGTTTTATCAAAGCTAATGAATGCTCTAGGTACTGGAACATCCCATATCAACCAGAAAAATACAGCTTTTTAGATTTTGTGATTGGACAAGGCTATTCTGTATTATTTTACGACCGGCTTGGTGTTGGACAGTCATCCAAAGTCTCTGGCTACATCAACCAGCTCTCTATTCAGGAGTCAATCTTGGTTCAGCTTGCGGCTTTAGTCAAATCAGGAAAATATACTGGTACACTTGGAGTTCCCAAATCTACTGTCCTCATCGGGCACTCTTTCGGTTCTACCATAACCCACGCTGTTGCGAAAGCAAAGCCTGGAGCGGCCGATGCCATTATTCTAACAGGCTACTCAAATAACGCTACTCTCGTCAAGACGCCTATACTGATATCAGCTTGGCAACTTAAAATCGCCAATCTATTCCGTGAAGCGTGGTCGCTGTTGGATACCGGTTATGTGACATGGGTCGACCTCTATTCAAACGTCAATACGTAAGTTGTGCTTACCCTCCAAGAAACGAATGATCTAAGATTATCTTTAGTTTTTTCAAAGCCCCAGGTTATACTTCTGACGCAGCGATGTTTGCTGAGCAGCATAAGCAACCGTTTGGTATAACCGAACTTCTTTCTGGGGATTCTCCTGGTCGAACAAACTTCACCGGCCCGGTGCTGGTGGTAGCTGGATCGAATGATTTCATATTTTGCAATGGGTTTGTCAATCTTTTTATTCAGTAATGATATGCCGCTGACAAATGGTTTGCAGGTATTGCGAAGGGGTCTTGGAACCAGCCGCGAAACTTGACTTCCCCAGTTCTTCATCATTGAAGACTTATGTGCAACCTGATACGGGGCACGGAATGAACTTCCATACCAATGCTACTGGTTTCTACAAAGTTGTCACCGATTTCCTTGCTAGCAATGGGCTGTAAGATAGCGAACTAGACGAATGGAAGTAGAGAGACGGAAAACTGGAGAGACGAATAATTAACAACACTTTCTTTAAGTTTGTTTTCTTATAGATTGCAATTCATCCTCGGCAGCCCGCCATCCGAACTGGCAGATACTAGTACTCACTCCGGCCCAAAAAGTCCCAGAAAATGAAACCCCCCGCAATAAGGTTGTGAAGCCGTCGGGAGGTTGTATTTCCTTGCAAACCTCACCGGTAGCTCATTCTATCTGGAATGATTCAAGGCTGCTATTTTTTATACTGCTGAAAATATCTAGCATAATTATTAATTAAAAGCTAGTCGGCTGTGGTGGGGAGATGGGTACGTCGGTCAAAGGCATGGCAGGTGGGGAATTATTTTGAATGGGCTGTATAATTTGGTCTGTAAGTTGGTGAGAATGAGGAGAGAGAAATTTGACTACCTAGGTATCTGGGACAGTCCACTTAAAGATACATTCTTTTTAATTGGAGATCAGCCCTCCAATGACTCTTCTACAGAAAAGTCCATCATGATATTCCAGACACCCCTCCAAGCCTTCGAGTCACTTCTGTCCGTGAAAAGAACTCCTTCAAGTAACGACACTGCACCGTCAAACTTCCCAATCCCCGTATATCTAGTAAGCTTCTGCAATCTGGAACTCCACCATCCCATTCCCGTCCTCTGCCCACTACACAAATGACCACCCAAGATCAACATCCACAGGTAGATCTCGGGAGTTTCAAAAAGAACTTTGCTCCCATCTAAAAGTAACAACGAGCTTCTTAGCTCGGAAAGCAATGTTGCCATCCAACCGAAAAACAGAGTTTTGTAAAGTGAGGTATTCACGTAGATGAGCAATGATAATCGGAGACATTCATTGAATGGATCGTTCATCCACTGACTCGAAGCAGGTATAGTAAGAAGAATATGTTCCAAGGTTGTGAATTCGTCAAGGTCATAAAGACCGGCGAAATTCCTGCTGGTATGATAGTCTTCAACAATAAACATTAGATGCATAGTGTAAGAAATGCATTCGTAGATAGCTGGTGAAATTCTACCAGCGAGTTTGGTGTCGAAGAAAGAAGTTCCCACTTTGGATGAGCAGTGGCTTGGTATAGCTGGTGGAGCTTGAGAGTGAAGTGCAAATTGCCGGTGAAGCCTGGTAGGAAGTGGAAATATTGGAGTAGTTCTTCGCGCAAGGCTCGATTTGACATCCACTAACTGGAATAATCCCATCAAAGACGGGTAAATAGCTTCCATATCCCCATAAAGAGCTATTATATTCGATAGACCTTGTCTGTGAGTCTGCACTTCGTTCAAAAGATGACCATCTATAGAAGCGCCTAACAAGAGTAGTGCTATGCAACCCAGAGTCCCTTCAGAAATAAATATTTTCGACGATGTTGTGGATATGCTTTGATTCAAAGCTGAAATAGCGGCCGATTTGTACATTTTTGCTTTAGTAAAGGCTGGATAGGGCTGTGAACCCTGCCACTTCCTTCCCTGAGACTTTTCCTCAAACCATGATCTTCCATAGCAGAGAGTGTGGAAAAGAGCCGCGGGGTTCTCTTGGACGGAAATTGAGCAGCATTTGTTCGTGAAGGTCCCCCCTTTTGGTTGCATTGGCTTGCATATTCCTAGAAGTACTTGAAGTTCGATCTCAGTTAGTTGAATCAGTGAATGCAAGACAAGGGAAACTTACATTCTGATCCGTGACTTGAGAAGTAACTTGAAGACTGGGAATCAATTGACCACGAGTTGCCATAAATGAATCCATCCGTTACTCTATTTAGAGGAAGAGAGGGCGCTTGAACTCTTCCAATTTGTTGGACAATTTCACTGTCATTTGAGTCGCTAGTACGAGGGACATTTTCTGATTTAGCTGGCAATATTGCAATTTTTCTTGGTTCTCTTTCTCGATTTTTCGGCTGCGCCTTCTTATTCCTGGATCTGTTCTCAACGTCGACGGCCCAATGCCTTCTCATAACCGCTGATCGTATTACTTGCCGTGCTTTGGAAGATCTGATTCTTCCATCCGTTCTATCGGTTTGGTCGATGAAGTGAAGTGGTTGCATTGATGTGGATGAAGCGATAGAAGGAGCCGAAATGTTCTAAAGATGCAATTGGTATTTTTGTGTGAGATATAAGCGGCTGGGGATTTAGGATGAACACAGGCTTCTCATTCTCAACTCTTTTGAATGAATTTCAACGTGATTTGATATGCTATGATGTATGTCTGTAAAAAAAGATACAACGTTAGATAAGACTATATCGCCCGATTTAATCAATCTGGAGTCAAATCAATATAGCGTAAGCAGCCCTATCTTACCCACTGCGCTATTCTGGACATGATATTATGTCAGAAATTCATGCGGTGCCCCTACACGAAACTCGATCATTCTGCGTATTTAATATTAGTAAGCTGTCATACCCCGCATGCAAACTTGACATCATATAAGTCTAGTATTACTATAAACTTGAAAAGTTGTCGCTATATTAGGAATGACTAGAATTACTTTGTTGGTTCTCAGGCAAGTTAATAACAGTAAGAGAGGCGAGCATTGCTCTATATACGCTATCAAAAGTTATTATGTTAAAACTCTAGTACAAGTAACTCAATTGTTCTATTGTACCTAGTACAATAAGAATTGAAAAGTAGTAATTGTTCTAAACTATTCGTATAATTGATTTAGTTGCGTAGGTCTTTAGGATAATATTTTATAACTTAGGTGTGTACAGAGTAATGCCTGCCTCTCTTACCGGAAACGCTCGATACAAAATTACTTTGCGCCTTGGCGTCAGTGACGACAAGGGTGTATTTAAGCGCTAGAGATATAAAAGTACACGGAATCGTTTCATGAGTAAATACTACCATATAATTATAGGCTAGTATAAACAGTAGCTAGCTATCCCTTCCAGATTCTACATGTCCAAAAAAACGTGCCCTCGAAGTAGATGCGATAACTAGGTCGAATAAAGGCCCAAATACTTAGATCCGTGACCTAGTTGGCTAAATGGCTTTGTTGTATAGGGAAGATGTTAGAAAAATGGATACCTCTACTCCACTTTGCGTACACGTTTTTTTAGACATGTAGAGTCTGGAAAGGATACAACTTAGAATACAAGCTTTCTATCCGGCACATTATCTAATGCGTTAGCGATGCTAATGTTCTTATAGGGTAGCGAACCACGGGGGATTAGGGGCAGCTTCGCTAACAGTTCATCTACTTTGCAGGATCAAGGGAGATTACTTATACCTCAAGGATACTAGTAAAGTATCTAAAACTTTCTGTAGACCAATTATGTACTTAGACTTTTATAGTTTAAACGTAAAAGCTTGAAATATTATTTAATCACGTTTATCGCTATAGTAAAGATGTCAAGTAATATTCCTTGGGGGAAAACACTGGGTTAAGACAGAGCGGAGCAATTCTGGATTATATGAATAGAACTCCCGCAATACTCTAAGGAGAGAAGAAGAATAACTGTGAAGACACCAAACACAGAACGAGAAGGTTAGACATATTTATTTTTCAGCATCTATTATCATAAAAGGACCATTTGCCCTTACGGAACTAGTTGTACAAAGTTAAAAGTTATATAAAGATCTCATCATCAACCCATTTGTCTATAATAAGAACGCCATCATCTTTTCCAACCCAAGCCAAGTCTGCCAATCCACTTTTGCACCAACCATACTTATGCAAGCGCTCTGCTGTTTATGCAGAGACACCAAGAGCGGAGTTGAAAGCATCTGCTGCAGCCTGTCCCTTCAAGGCGCCTATTTTACATATTAGCGAGGAGATTCTAGTATCAGAGTGATTGAAGAATAACTTACCAGCAGCAGTGTCACCGGCATTGCAAGCGGCAACAGTAGCAGCATCAGCCTTGCACTTGGAGTCAAGTTGTTGGCAGATGAAACTGGAGATGACTTTGATACCCAAAGCACTTCCGTGGTTGAAGTCACTGTTGTTGGCAGCTTGAAAAGACTTTTCCTTGCGTCCATCAAGTCCATCAGCGAACTTGATAGCTGGGTTGCTGCAAGATCCAAAGTCTAGAGCCCCACTTGCACCACCAGTGGCTGGGGTAGCAGCGGCGGGATCAGCAGCGACTGGGGTAGGTGTAGCGGCAGCGTTCCCGTTGTTGTTCTTATCGTTGTTATTGTTGTTGTTGTTTTTAGGGGCGGGTGTGGCACTTGGCAAAACAGATGTGCAAGGAGTTGTCGCTGGAGCAGCGGCATCGGCAGAATCATCGTTTGCAGGTGTTGGAGCAGCGGCAGAATCATTGCTTGCAGGTGCTGGGGTGGCTCCAGATTTGGCTGCGGCATTACATTCGGCCTCTTGCTTACCACAATCACTGACGGATCCTGTCAGCTTACCAGAGTTTACGGCATCGGCACAGGCGTTGTTCTGGATAGCACATGATCGTTGGAGAGCAGCTCCTGCGTTAACGAAAGTGTTACCCTTGACACTGAATGGTTTGGTGCCAGTGCCAGAAATGACTGGAGGAGGAGCTCCACCTAGGGTTCCAGTAAAGGTTTGAACGTTGGTGCCAGTGGCTGCGTTGTTATCTGCCGCTCCTTTGTTATCAGCTGCTCCCTTGTTGTCTTCTGCTCCCTTGTTGGCTTCGCCGTTGTTCTTGTTGTTGTTGTTTGAAGCAGGGGTAGCAGTTGGGAAAACAGATGTGCAAGGAGTGGTGGTGGCAGCTGGGCTACCAACATTTGCAGTGCCATTGCCAACACTTGCAGTGCCATTGCTTGCACCAGATCCAGAGGCTTGTCCGGCAATGGCCGCGGTAATTTCAGCAGCAGTAGCATCCTCTACCAACAAGTTCTGACTGAAGATACATCCCTCAACATCATCAGCGGTGTCACATGTGTTTCCTTTGCCTGTGTTATCACCCTTGTCTCCAGGTGCAAATGTACCGGAGAGAAGAGCCTCTTGTGGATCGGCTCCAATGGATTGCAATTGCTGGGCGAGGTTGAGTACGATAGCTTTGTTCGTCTCTGCGGCACCCTCGGATGCAGGATCTTGGTGAGCTTGGATAGACTGAATTTCTGGGTTGACGGCCTTGTCTGTGCAAAGAACGGACTTTGTTCCGACGCCTCCAGTGTTTCTCTCCAAGGCTGCATACATAAGGGCATCAGCCATACCGGTAATGTTGTTAGCAGCCTTTGCGTTTGTGAAAGCTCGATCAGCGGTGGCTTGGTGTAAACAATCAACGTTGGCTTGAAAATGTTAGTATATGTATGACTGGGGTCTGGAAAGATAAAAACCGTACTAATTGCTCCAGCACCAGTGGCGGCGGCAGCGTTTCCGAGGAGACCAAAGACAGGATCTTGAATCTTGTCTGGGTTGTCAATGTTCAAGTTGACTCTGACGCCGTCCAGGAATCGGTTGTGAGAGTGTTCCTGTGGAACTTCACGACTTCGGAGCATTGCTCGAGGAATAGAGAATGCATTCTTTGGTGCAGCGACTGGAGTTGGTGCAGCAGAAGCGAGGCCACAGAAGGCAAGAATGAGGGATGCAGTTTCGTACTTCATGATGCCGAAAAGGGAGTTTGAATATGTTCGATTGGTATATAGCTAAAAGAAGGACCGGCCTAAAATGTTTGAATTATACTTAAAGAGTGTGTAAAAGTGAATAGTTCCCAGAACTGAAGGCCGAAAGAATGTTTATCGAAGCGAAAGAAGGACTGAAGATGAGATGATAAAAAATTAAAGACAGTGACAACAAGAGACTTATAAAATGAATTCATATCTGCCTGTGCCGCTATTGCAAAGGGGCAACATTCCAAAATCAGGATAATCTAATGCACAGTAGATCATACCGGGAGAACAGGGCGTTTCTTGAAGCGTTCGTGGTTTCTCCACTTGGGAGGAGTCTCGACGTAGATGTCCAATAATACATCACCAATTGCTCGCTTAAGCCCTATTGAGAGTATGCCATGGGTGGGTGGCTGCTAAAGTACTGGTGGCCTCGTTATCAGGGTTCCAGCCGCGCGCAGAACTTATTGAGGGAGATCTCCGATTGTTGGTGCAGTTGGGAAGGAGATGGATTATTCTCCATAATTCGGTGTGCAGCTCGTGGAAACACTTCACTACCATGGTCTCGTTGAGCGAGAGTGTCAGATGGAATTAACTGGAATGCCCTTATGCTACTGAGGCTTGGAAGATGATCTCAGGCACATCTCCCGCGGCTGTGTTCATGACGTGAGTGGTGATGGGACGAGCCATCTTTTGTTGAGACGGCGGATGGGTGACAACCGTAATACGAAGAAGTAATGCGATTGGTGGTAATTTGCTAGAGGAAGCGCTTTGGGTGGATAATATGGGACGAACTGCTGGAGTAAGCTTTTTGTGACGGGTGTTGTCTGAAGTTGCAAATCTCAGGGCGACCATGTTTTAAGCCTCCGGATTGAGACAATCCGGGGCTCAGGGGTTATCATCCCATCTCGGAAAGGAAGGCCAGGCCACTCCAGCGACAACATCATTGTGGAGTAATCCGTATTTCGGATATCATTATTGTGGTAAAAGTCTCAAAGTTATCGAAATCCGGAGTTCATGTCCGTATTTTATGAGTGGGAAATATGTGATTATTGAGAAGTACTTTGAGAATAATGTATGTAACTAAGGTACTGGAAAGTGCCAACGTCGAGCTTTTTTCCACCGTCCACATGAGTTCAAGGGTCCGACTTACGAGGCAGGGGTCTCCGGCCTCAGATCCGAAACTGATCAGTGAGCTGCTCTAGGCCAGCCACTTCTCGCAGGCATATCCCTATATACTTTGCAGAAGAGATGACATTTCGACCTGGAAAAACGGCCGAGTGCTGCGCCGTGGGAAGTGTTGAGCTTGACGCAATGAAAGGAAAACGAACACTGTCCCACAAAGGAAACGCTCCTTCATCACTTCTCACAACATACCAGAATTGCACCAGCAAGTCAGAACCTGGAATAGGAGCAGAAGTTGGATGGTCAGGCCTGGAACTACTCGAGTGCAGGGTATTTTGTTGTTTGATAAGTCAGCGTGGTGTGTCTTTCTGGTGGTCTTGCAGAACCCAGCCCCGGATCATGATCATCCGATACGAGGCCTTGATAAAATAAGGGGGAAGCTTGTCACAACGCTTATCCGGATTTCCTGATCAAAATTGAATTCCCAAGAATGAAGGTGTGGGGAGCAACCAGGTCAATTAAAAACTCTCTTTGAACAAGCATTTTACACGCTCAACAAGCAATTGCGCGAGCAAAGTTACATGTCCGATCATCTTGGGGGGATAAACATCGGAATCGTTCAGTCGGGACGATCGAGTTAATGGCATGAATGAAAACTTCAGATGATGGGAGCGATCATAACTCCCGCTGGGCCGCTGCGTTACTCTTATGCCGCAAGGAGAATTAATCAAATGCAACTCGAATCGAGAAACTTGGGTTTGATCGCCAGGCGTGGAATCACAGGTGAGGTGAATCACGAATAGGGAATGGGGTTCAGCCAAGATCATTACAAGTTGAAAATGATACTGTATCCCCTGGGGAGCTCCTGGTTCAAATAAGGCTCTGTTCAGCCAGAAAATATCGCCAAGGAATATCGTTGAAACCACTCCTAATCGAGACGATATTTGGCCTCCAAATCGTGTAGGTCAGGAGTCAAGTATCTACACGATTTGAAGGCGAAATATCGTCAAATATCGTCCAAAACAGGTATAGTGTCGTCCTACCCTGGCCACGATCGAAGGACGCGGCTTCAGGGCATACACGCTGTAACTACAGGCTCTCATAGTCTCTCTTAGGGTACTAAAACCCTAATTACTTATAGTAAGATTATATAATCCCGTGTATTCGAAAGGGAATTGTCGCTTTAGTCCCTAATATAAAATAATAAAAATTAAATAAAGATTCTTTAATTATCTTAGAGCCTAGCTAATAATTAAATAGCCTAGAGATAGAAAAGGTACGCTGAAATATTAGGAATAGGGGTATAAACAGTCGTTTGTGGACGAGTCTTGGTACGATATTAGGTCGATTTGTTACTTACGACTAACAAATCGATTTTACCACTAAAGACGATTTAGCGTAATATCTTGTGGGTTATAATTAGATCGACTACAGGGTATTAAGGTAAGATATTAAGGTTGTGTTTAGTCAGAGTGGAGTTTAATTCAAAGGACTCGGAACAAGTCTAAATTGAGCGAAATACATACTTGGCGCACTAATCAGGACGATATTTTCGGCTGATATTTGGTGAGTGAACAGAGCCTATGTATAATGTTATAGTTGCTGATCTTACACGGTGAATCTAACTGATCACGACGAACTGGTGGGTTTAATAGGTTGGCAGATCGCGATTTATTCTCCGTTAGCATGGCGTTCTAGAAATGGATATATATTCTTCGTATACACACACACTTTCCACACCCCTCAACTTCCTAACCTTAGATAGGAATGACTCCTATTAGAGGAAAAACGTAGCAAGAATCAGCAATAGGTCCTTATGTAATTCTAGAATACATCACTTTACTAAACTAAATTATACATTATCCAACATATCCAAAGAAGAAATATAATAGAAAAAGAGCGACTGCTATATATAGAGCCTATTTCCAATGCCTTTAATGTACTTCATTGTTTGATATCTAAATCAATTATAAGATATATCATTCGCTGAAATATTTAGAATAATAGTAAAATTTCCAAAAAAGTTACGACGAAAAGATATCTACTTTTCGGCTAATGGTGTATAGTAGTCTGTAGATAGGCTGTCTACTAAGCGATATGTAGATTATAGTTAACTTTGAATGGAACTGGAAAGGGGAGCTTTTGTGAAACCTGGGTATCTATGTAAGTTAGTAGAAAAGGAGTAACGAGTGGTTAACGATTAGTAACTGGAATTCTATTCCATTCCAGAGGGGGGGTTATAGAATAATTCTAGAATAATTCTATTCTATACCCCCTATTCTACTAGACTTCGATAGAACCAAGTTATATAACCCAGAAAAACGTCCACCCGGTCCGATTATTTAATAGAAAGGCTAGATTCTACCGAGTATTAGAAGTATTACTAGTATTAACGAATATGGATTCTTATTAATACTATAAATAAACATTATAATATAGCTAGTATATATATAATTCCGAAAGAGATATAAGAGGTAATAACAAAGAGATTAAGAGAACTTAAATGTAAGGAAGCTATGTTATATAGTAATCTCATAAAACCGAGTACGAGTAATTCCTACTTTAATCCCCCCCAAATCTTACCTTCTATTAGTCAAAAACCACTCTAGAATTCTAGAATTCCATAGAATTCAAGAGTCTATATAATAGGATAATCTTTTTTATATAAAAGGTACTCTAGAGGATTCTTTTTAAAATGGAATTCAATAATTCCATAGAATACCTTCCATTTAACGATCGTTACGAGCGGTAGGCTCCTAAAATTTCTTTTCTAGGTGTGACGAAAGCCACGGGAATTACTATAGTATAAAATTTTTCAGAGGTTTTTACAAGTTAAAGGAGGGTAAAAGCAGAAAAGTTAAGGGGAAAGATTTAGAACTTGTTTGATATACTCGATCCCAAGGACATGAATATTACGTAATCACTCAAAAGTTCAAGCTCATATTCAAATGAAGACTCATATTAGAAAACATCCTATATATACAAAGAATCCACACATTACCATTATCCCCCCAACATCTATTCATTCATTCATCACACCACAACCACCCTTCCACCCCCTCCAACTATCACACTCCAAGTCCGTCATCTATCCAGCCTGATACAAAAAAGGCCCCGCCGCAACATGCGGATTAACACTACTCAAATTAAACGCCGTAAACGGCAAATCCTTATCCGTAAGCGCAATAAACATCGTCCCATTAATCGCCGGATCCCCCTCGTACGTACTAACATCCGGCTGGATCGTCGCGCCATAATTCACATCACCTTGCACAGTTATATTCACAAGCGGCGAGTACGTGACATTCAACTGGGAGACCCAGATGACGAATTTAGGTGCCCCGGCTTTGGTATCGGTGATGTACGAGTTGTTGGGTCCTACGGCCTTCCCTGGGTTCTCCCATGATAGTTGCACGCGGCGACCGGGGTAACTGAGTGGGATGGTCCTGTTCTGCGAGATGGAGGCGAGGCAGGAGAAGCCTGTGGTGTTGGTGCTGAGACAGCTTTCGTTATATGGGACATCTGAGGAAGGGGCCGCGGGACCAAAGCCTGTCGTCTCGTTGAGACCGGTTTGCGTGGCGTTCATACGGGCTGAGTTAGGTTGATTCAAGACTTTCAGTGCGGGGAAGTTCTGCCAGGCGAGTCTCTTGCTGTTCGCTGGACATTCGGAGATGTAGGGTGCGAGGAGCGTCCAGGCCCAGCTTTGTGGGATGCCCGTTTCGAACCAGACGGGCATGGGGAAGAGACCTGCGAATTGCCGGAAGATCATTTGTTGTCGGGCCTCGGTGGCGATGGATTGATCAAGGAGTTGAGCGACTTCGCGAGCATCGAGATGGGCTTGGAATCCCCAGACGCCGGATTCGCCAAAGCGTGTGAGCTTCTGGGTGAAGTCGAAAGCTTCGCGGACGGTTTTGAAGGGGTAGTTGTATGTACATTGGGGTGTTGCTCCTCCTGGGCCGCCGAGGAGATTGCTGAGGAGCGTTGCGTGTCCGGATTCTTGATCGGCCATGAATTCAATGAGGAAACGATCGCTTGGTGTCAGCCCAGCGGCTGTAAATTCAGATTCATTGAAAGTAGCCAAGATGTTATGGAAAAGATCTAACTCTATCCATTCCTTGAAAGACATCAGTAAAGTTCCTTCAGCTCAAATTCAGTAATACATACCTGGTAAAGACCAAGGAGAATAGATTGGTAGTCAAAATCCGACTGAACTCGGTAAACGGGCTCAGTGCCATTTGTTCCCAATCCACCAGCTGGTTGATACGGAAGAGGTTGCGGATTGTTGAGAGTCCCGTTTGGATTGTAAACTAGAGCTGTTGGATTTGGTGGAAGTGCAGCAGTCGGACCAACCGTCGCGAGGGGCGAGTTACTGAGAGCTCCAGTGGTAGTTGGTGTCCCATTGAATGCTCCATGGCTTGTAGCTCCAGTAACCTGGCTACTGACGATAGGAGGGACGGGAAGTGTTGCCCCTGGAATCTCAGTTGCCGGAAGTCCAGCAATAGAGGTAACTGTTGAAAGAGCTCCGCTATTGACAGAAGGTGACTGATTATACGAGTATGTTGCCTGTGGAGCAGCACCAACTGCGGCAACGAACCCGGCACCAATTGCTGATTTGAACAACATGTTGAAAGATGCGAGAGCTTGTTGAATGGAGAAAAAGGGAAACACTTTGGGAGTGAGCTCTTATAGAACCCTCACGGATATCGAGAAACTTCCCACAAAAACAATAATTATGACGATTCCCATGTGGCTACCTAGTGCATTTCACTGCAGGTAGTTGGTCGCCCCAGCAAAAATCTCCAATCTCCATGTAACAACGGCAATAATCTACAGAGCCTCTATGAACCAAACTTGTCGGAAGCCATCCGATGTATGGCAAACCGGAGACAATCTACCGGTAAAATTCCACAACACAGAAAAAAAAAAAGGATGAACGTCATCTTCGATAAGCATCGTCGCTTAGCTACTTGCAGATGCTACGGTGCGCCACGGCCGTGCTGATTTCAAATAGACAAGAAACATAAAGATAGAGGTGGGGCAAAACAAATAGATGGACAAAACCATTGAATAATCAAGGTGTCATACGTTATAAAAAATCCCCGAAAGAATTCCCAATCGCCGAGGAAACCTGCAAGGAACGGAGAAAGAGCCAAGAAGAAGCGAAGCCATGCCCGGATGTGGAGGAGCTTTTGCCCCGGGACATGGGATTTCGCACGTCAGCTCCGCCTAGATCAAATTCTGGCTATCCTAAAAGCAGAGCAGAGAATGCAAGCATGGTAAAAAAAGAAGAAACGGGAAGCAATGAGATCAGACATCTATCATCCCAGCTTTCAGCGATACCAAAGAAAAGTGGGTCGACTTGCTGAAAGATTCAACTAGTGATGACGTCCTTGAAAATAACCTTAAGAAGCTCCCCACAATTGATCAACCTGACATTCGTACTCAACCTTGAGTCAAGTTCAAGCAAACTTTACTGCTTTAGTAGTGACATATTCTCGTTATCCTATTCGTCTCAATCGGGCACTCGTATTCCACGTGCATTAGGCTGTAATGTTGATGGCCCCGTTGCGAGCTCTTCGTCTGCCGTTCTCCCGAAGTCAACGCATCTCTCTTTGTACACAAACTGTCCGAGAACTTTTAGACGCAAGAGTCAGCCTCCCTCCCATTCGATTGCGCCAAAAAAAACAATCAACGCCACCAAGAACCCCCATTTAATACACTATCCAGACATTCATAATACTCAGACATGCCTCTGTCCAAAAGCCCTACATTCCCCCAAATCCCCTATAACTGAATGCAGCAACACCAGCCTTGTTTGCAAGCTTCTTATCCTTTTTGCCATCAGATCCATCCTTTCCAGAAGTCATCTTGTCGGAATGGTCATGATCTTTCTCTGGCTTGATTTTCTTACCCACATTCTGCACACCACTATTGCAGCTTAGTTAGCTATCATCCCGCAGTACTCGTAGGAAAGGGATAATACTTACCCCCGACCATGAACCCTCAATTCACTCTGAGGACTAATCTTGACTTTCTTGTTGCCTTGGGTATCTACCGAGTGGTCGTCGCTTGAGGTACTCACCGTAGGTAGTGAGGTAGGTGGTGAGCCCGAAGCTAGATGAGATGCGTCATATGGATGTGGGGTGTAATGAGGTTCACGGCTCGTATTATCCAATTGCTTAGACGGGGAAATACCATACTTGTGCTGATTCAATCGGGCGCTGAATGATGGTTCGATTTGATCGCCATATCCGTCTTGTGCTTTTCCTGCATTGGGATTCAAAATCGCGTTTGTTGGTGGCATTGACTCGTCAGAAGCATAAGCTTCGCCGCCTAAAAGAGCTTCTTCATGCGGTTCGCGCTGCTCATGCTTTCTTCTAAATTCAATATGCTCCATTAACTGCGACTCTGTAGCTTGGAAACGTTTAAGTAGGTGATCGTGTACCTTCTGCATTTGTTCTATTCGATGATGGCTTACCGCCAAAGCCTCATCTATCACTTGTCTGCGAATGCGTTCAGTTTCTTTGTTGTTCTCGTACTCTGCCTTTACCTTTTGAATCTCTCCATCAAAGTTTTGTTTGGATTGAACAATTTCCGTGTCTCGTGCAAGAAGTTGCATTTTGAGGATCTCCACCTGCCTCAAAGCAGCTTCTTCACTTTCTTTCGCGTCTACTGCCTCGCTCTCACCTGCTTCGTATGTTCGTAGGGATACGGTAAGAATTTCGACCTCGGCTCGTAGTCGCTCCAACTCATCAAGGCTCGATTCAACTGATTGAACTTTTTGACGGGATGCTAGCTCTCTGGCCTCGCTCTCTATCACAAGATTCTTCAACTTTTCGGTCCGTTGTTTCGCGAGTTGTAGATCCTTTATACGTTCCTCGCGCTCGACAATCCATTTCTTCTGCTCATCTCTAAGGATTCGCAACTTGGCCGATAACTCACTTTCCCATTTCCGCGAATGAGCTTTGCTCTTTTCAGTCTCAGTTCTCATCTGTATGTTAAGATTCTTTGCCTCTTCCAATTTGGATTTGATAATGGCATTAGAATTGATGAGGTTTTGTATTTCAGCCTCACCTCGGGCCTGCTTTATTTGCCTGCTTCGCAACTGACCGATGGCGGACAGGTGCTGGTGCTTCAAATACCGCTCGAAATTCAAGTCGTTGCGTAGAAGCTGAATTTCCCGTTGCAGGTATGCTACCTTCAGATTTGAATCAGGATGTAATGACGGAGATCGCGATCTTGGCATTGCCTCACGGGAAGTTAAGGATGCAAGATAAGCATCGACATGTAGGTTTGTCTTTAATGATGCTGTATCTTGATGATGGGAAAGTGCAAGGGAAGCAGCAGAGTCATTGACTGTCTGATAAATGCTGCCTTTGGTGGGTTTCTGTGAGTTTAGCAGCTCATGAAGTTGGTTATGGGAAGGCGATGTAAGCATACGAGGTGGGACTGTAGGGCTAGCCGGTCGACTTTCTGGATGGGAAATGGGTGACTCTGCGTCGGAAATACTACTCTGGGACGCCTTTGTATGGAGTGCATGGTCATCTGCATGATGGGCTACAGTTGATTGCGTATTTCTCCAACTGTTATGGCGAGACTGGAATGGCGTTGCCAAGTCGGATTCTGGGTACGCTGGATTCTCAGAGCTTGCAATTCTCGAGGTCCCGTTTGGACGGCTCTCTGCTGAAATATTTTCTGGCTCTTCAATTGGACTGTAAAGTGCCATACATTCAGCGACAACATCGGCCGCAGTACTCTTCATCCACCGATTGCTATCAGTAAGCTCATTTTCGATGGTCATCATGAAAAAGTTTGGATGAAGAACATGGACCTTTCTAAAGGTCTCAGAGCGCGAGCGAATCTCTGTTGGTTCGACATCGAGATCGTCCGCTCCGGGAAACTTTGCATGTCTTAAGTATCTTTGCGGTTTTCGAATATAACTCATGAAGTTGATTGGGTAGAGTCCGTAGAGGAAAGTAAAGTAATGTAACAGCTCGGGGACCGTATTGTCTTCGTTATCCAATAGGTATGACATCTTGTCCCAAGACTTTTTATCGCCTCCCAGTTGATCAGATTCCTCATCATCACTATCCTGTTCACCCCGCACTGCCTTGTGATCCGATTTCTTCCTTTCTCTATCCCAAAATAGCATTCGGCTGTAGATATTGAAGAGGGCGGGTAGGTGTTTGGACGCAGAGTTTGGGATATGAGGTAGGATCATAATTAGGGCTGTGATGGCCAGGGAAATGACTCTTGTTGAGGTGTCTGTTTGGAGGCATTGCAAGAGGTGGTCGAAGAGCGGGGTCTGGAGGACCTGCAACCAAGATTAGTATAATTTAATTCTTCTAAAGACTCAAAAGATTTTACCTGGTCCAGATGTGGCGGTCCATGTCGCACAAATTCGCACAGAAGTGGTAGAATAGAAATTCTGGAAGCTTTTGCCGCGAAGTATTTATCGAGGAGGATTAAAAAGTCCCGAGGACGCTTCTTTCCAAAAGCCAACAAGATCTGTCGAATTTGTCGCTCCATGAATCGAGCTTGCATATCGAGATCTTCGAACGAAGCTTTCGCCTTGACCAGCCAGATGGTCAACAATCTTTCTGCCATGATCTCGCTGGTGTTTTTGTCGTCGTCCACAATGCTTTTCTCACCATCATCTGGATCGTATGCCAACGTCCTCAGCAGCGCTGCTCGTGCCTCGGCCACCAATCCTTTCTGATCGCCCAAGTTGCTCAAAACTGGTACAGACATTTTGTCCCACCATTGCAATATTCTGCCCGATCCGCGGAGGCCAGGTCGTATCAGGCCCAGCATGGCGAGAAACGGTGCAAGACGGGAATGGTTGTCCTCAATCAGGTTATGGTAGGTGGTAAACAATTCTTCCTGCAAGCGCTGCTTATCTGATTCCTCGCGGGGTTCATGTTTGTCGAGATAGGCATGGACGGCCTTGACTAGATCGTCGGGGAGGGGCAGAGCTGGGTCTGGATCGCAAGAGAGGCGGGCGTTGATCGCCTTGATGGTGTCTTTCAACGATCTATTGATTGCGATCAGCTCAACACTTAGATCGAGTGATACGTATGAAGAAGGAATACTAACCCGGACATCTTTGAGACCGAGTAATCGCTCGAGTGGGGGACTCGATGGGGTTGGTAGTCTTTTTGGCGACGTGTGTCCGAGAGGAGGGGGAGGGGTCATGAATCCAAAAAACGGCCGTGATGGTGGTGGTCATCAGCTTGAGCAATCGTTTGATTGGATGTGTTGTTGTAGAGCGAGTCGGCAAGGGTGAAGCCCTCTCATGCTCGGCCATATGATATGCTGTCGACGTACATTGCCATTGCGTGCTTTTTAAATCGGCGCCGGCGACCAAAGATGCGATGCAAGTGTCGAGTAAAGCTTCCTCGCCTTGGAGAAACATCCCGCACCATCTCGGACCGACGTCGGCCCGTCGCTCCTTTTCCGCCTGGAGAGCTGTATCCTGTTATTAACACACCTCATCTTTAATCTTACCGATATAAATGTATGGAATGGGACCTGTTGACTTCACTTTGAAATTGAATTCACCTCATTTCAATATTAAAGTATAGAGTAGTTAATTAATATCAATGTTTGGGGGGAAGCAGAAGGGAAACAGAATAGGAGCGGTTAGGTAAGTGAATGTTATACATTGTAGTTGGGTGTAACGAATACTCAAACTGGCTAACTGAACTTGGCTGGGTGTTCGCTGGTTGGTATGCTATGATAAGAAGAAGACTATCGGGTTGTTCACTTGGAAGTGAACTCGTTACTTGTATCAAAGATGTCAAACAAATATGATAAGATTGATAACTAAGTTGAGCACGAAGCTCCTATCTAATGGCAGACGTGCCAGTCTTATATAGAACCTTCATACTCCAGAAGTCGACAATGTCGACAGTCGACCTGCATATGTCACGTGACCATAACCAATGGAAATCCTTGGATCGCTTAGCTACCCTAAGCGATCCCTATTTGCTATAAGAAACCTGGATGTGCTTGTCGAGGCTTGCGCCTCCTATTATGACAAGTATCATGTGAACACGTGATTCGTGACATTGGGTTATGGTTAGGGTTATTATTACAGTTATTGGAAATACTTACTTTCCTAATATATTCCAAGCTATAAAGACTAACAACGCATCATAATTATCCTCTTTCTAAAACCCAAGGAGTTATTTGAATTAATAGGGTAGAATAATTACAAGAAGTAGTTCTTGTGTTATACCCTATCTGTTATGCCCGAATTAGCATCCTATCTCCGAAATATATAGAAACCCATCGGAAATAACCAAACAGCCCATCCATGGATCTCATGACAATTTCGAACTCAGGTGTATTCACTATCTAGCTTGAAAGGTATATAAACCCCCGTATTCCAGTAGGATCTCCTATGTGAGTGTACCTACCAGGACTTCCTTCATCAAGTAACACACTTCCATTATCTCCAGACGAAACCAACAACCAAACAATCAAAAGTCATCAAAAATGGAGCACCCACTATCCTCCCTCCCCTTAAAAG
Source organism: Hymenoscyphus occultus (assembly GCA_900536445.1). Classification (NCBI taxonomy): domain Eukaryota; kingdom Fungi; phylum Ascomycota; class Leotiomycetes; order Helotiales; family Helotiaceae; genus Hymenoscyphus; species Hymenoscyphus occultus. The sequence continues at coordinate 163,491 of UNPT01000021.1, forward strand.
GAAAAACCGCAATCATCACAGGCTCCTCCCGCGGTCTCGGCGCAGGAATGGCCCTCGAACTCGCCAAACGCGGCGCAGACATAGTAATCACCTACACCTCATCCACCAGCACCCCTCTCGTCACCTCCCTCACAACCCTCATCACCTCTCTCCCACATAACCCCTCCGTCCTCAGCATCCAAGCAGACCTCCTCCTCACCTCCACGCCCTCAAAAATAATCTCCGAACTCAAGAACTGGCGCGGTCCCAACCAGCCCCTCCGGATAGACATCCTAGTAAACAACGCCGGAACCGAGATCGTCGCACCGCTCTCCACGATCCAAATTCCGGACTTCGAGAAAGTATATAATCTCAATGTGTTGGCACCACTTCTTCTAACGCAAGCTATTCTCCCGTATCTCCCTCAAAAAGGGAGGATCATCAATATCTCCTCCGTCGGCGCACGCGCGGGATTCGCAAATCTGGGACTTTATTGTTCGTCCAAGGCGGCGTTGGAGGGGTTTACTCGGTGTTGGGCTAAGGAGTTGGGAGGGAATGGGACGACGGTTAATGTGGTGAGTCCGGGGCCTGTGCAATCTGCGATGTTGGAGAATATCCCGAAGGAGATTGTGGAGAGGCAGAGGAGTGAGACGGCGGTGGAGAGACGATTGGGGAGTGTGGAGGAGGTTGCGAGGGTTGTTGGGTGGTTGGCGGGGGAGGAGAGTGGGTGGGTTAGTGGACAGTGTGTTAGTGCTTCGGGGGGATGGGCTATGTATTGAGTGATTGATTGGGAGGTTAAGATATGGGTTTTGGGGGAAATGAATCAATTCTTTTTCTTACGCGGGGCGAGGAACTAGTAAATGAGAAGAAGAAGTAAGGTATCAAAAACCCGCGCGCTTGTAATTATCCAATGAAATCGACGATGAAAACTCTCCTTGGCTAGCCCCCCTTTTCCCCTCGCTTACCTAGCGAAACCCCTCACCTCTCTGTGACTCGGCCCACCTCCAGCCATCAACAACACAATTTTTTATCCCTCATCGTTTCTTACCACTTCCAAACTACCCCTCAGATCAACGCTCCTCCCCCGGAACACCCGTCTCAACCGGCGGAAGATCAAGAGGCGGGACCTCAATAGGCGGCAAATCAGTAGCTCCCGGTGGAGAATCACCCCAAGTAATAGCAGTCCTAGTTGGCCAGCTACCAGTAGGCAACTCTTGTCTTTTGTTGTTCACGGGCACGGTCATCATGGGAATGTTGGTTGGACGGGGAATATTGGATGGCCAGACGATGGTGTATCCTGGGATGCCGATTTCTTGACGTTTCTGGTTTGTCTCGTCTTTCTCGTTGATATCAAGGTGTGTTGTTTGAGGTGGATGCGGTTCGGTTGATATAGGACGGGGCTTGGAGGAAGTGCTCGTTGTTGGTTTGCTCGTCGTTACGCTTGTGGGTTTGCTTGTCGGTTTGGCTGTTGATTTACTCGTCGGCTTACTTGTCGATTTACTCGTTAGTTTACTCGTCGGCTTACTTGTCGGTTTACTCGTCGTTTTGGTGTGAGACGGCTTGACGGTAGATTTCGAAGTTGTCTTGGTATGCGATGGTTTTGTCGTTGGTGGAGCAGGCGGGTCAGGCGTAGGACCAACAATGACAGTACGAGTCGGTTCCCCAAGTATCTGTCTCTTCTCAATCGGCACCGTGAAAACGGGAACTGTCCGTATTGTCCCCGCCCCCTGCCAATCAACTGATCGCGTATATTCCACGTTTCGAGCCGTGATGGGGACGGTCATAGCTGGGATTCCACGAGTGGTATCTGCACCTTCCCACTGAATTGTTCTGGTATACTCTCGAGCTTCTGCTTCAATGCTTGGAATTGGGGCAAAGTCTGAAATAGGCACGGTGATCACGGGGATCGTGCGTGTCGTATCCGGCCCACCCCAGCTGGTTGATCGACTTGGTGTGGCGTACGGCTGTGAGATGCAGGCTTTGGTAGGTGATGCTACTGGAACGGAGGCGCTTCGAGTTGGCCATCCAAGAGTCTGAGGCTCTCGCTTATTAATTGGTACTGTCAAAACAGGTGTTGATTGCGTTGGTTGGGGACAAGCAGGATAAGTGTATGTCAACCATGTTGTGGGCTCTTGTTTGGTGGATGACGATTTCGATGATGGCTTGGGCGGCTTTGGTGGCCATGTTGGATGGGGATGGGGAGGCAGGGTCCATGGCCATGATGGAGGTGTTGGTCCGACAATCACGGTTCGAGTGGGACTCGGTTCTAGTATTTGTGGTTCCCTCGCTTCGATGACATCGCGAACATGAAATGGTAAGGCTGCACCATGACAGACAATCGTAAGCGCTGGTATGATCAAGATTGTGGACCGCATTTCTATTTCTCAAGTTAGGATCGTTACTTCGCGAAGAAAGACAGGAGTGAAGCATACCAGCTATCTGTGAAAATCACTCCAGAAGTTGCTTTCAGCGGACTGGTTTCGAAGACAAGTATGATGGCCCACCGCCGCCTTTTTGTAAAACCCGAAAATATCATAACTGAACGGTCTGGTGATCTTCTCAACGCCACGATAACGATACGAGTCTAGATAGAGCCGAAACTGCTCGATGGCCATGGGAAGTAGACGCAGGCAATCTACAGAGTACCGAGCGCAATCAAGGCAACCATAGTCGCAATAACCCCAAATGAGACGAAGCGAATGAAGTTGATCAAGATAAAGAACACTATAGAATTTGACAGCTTAAAATAGAAAATTGGGCGAATCATCGGTATGCATATAGAAAGTTTTTCATCTATTGGCTTTAGCCAGATGCCGAACCGGTAGGCTATTGTAACGATATCAACCCACCGTATGAAAATGTTGGAAGATCTCATATCCGGGACTTTCACAAAGTATGGTTTCCGCCACGTTATAAAGTACAGATAGGCTTCCATCTCTAGGACATGCTGCATTGGGATCTCATACATCGAGGGTGAAATTGTCCACGTTTTTGAAAACCGACCTAAGAAACTATCAGGGTCAGTAAATCCTTTAATTTTGGTTTCTTCTCACTTATGGTTCTGATCGATACATCACTTGGCGTTCCAATATGGCGTTCTATTGACAGCCAATGGGAAGTAGGTCCTCGGTTCAACGTTGCGCTTCATCTAGCAATTGTTAGTCGAAGCTCTGAGGTTGGATTAGAATCAACTTGCTTGCAGGCAACTACAAAGCTTCAAAAACACCAAATTGTCCATGCATGGATATGATGCAGGTTGGTACGGGACGATAAATAATTCTTCCAAAAGTGGTAGCCATGCTATGAGGAGCCACGGTCGATGGGTATATTACACGAATACAAGCAAGGGTGTGTTTTCGGTTCCAACTCACCTAGCTTGAGACTACGGGCCGAATGCTTGCTGATATGACCATCCCATTATAAGTGATGTTGAGGTGATATCTGTTGGTGATGCCAAAGCACCCACGTTTTTAGAAGTCAGGAGAAGGGATTTAACAGTACGATATATTGTGGCATGTTACTTTGGAAGTGGAAGGGGACCAGCGGAAGAAGATTGCTTTCGGTTCCGGATTTGCAGTTCCGTTATATAGAAATTTATGGTTCTGCAGACTGCTGCCTAGAGAAATTGACCCTATATTTTCGATCAATTAATGTCACGTGGACTGCTTAAGTAGATGCCTGGAAGCAGGACCTATGTAGTATTACCAAAGATATTGGGAAGAAGAGGTAACAGGAATTTTCACCGAGAGATTATTGAACTGAAAGTCCCTGTGTAAGATTGCAGAGAAATAGCGCAGGACCGAACACATTCAACTCCGAGGTGCTCAATTGGAATGTGAAATAAAGCAACCATTAAGCAAAAGATCGTTAATTTACCAAGAGAATGCCTTCCATATCACGAACCTCCTTAAGACCTCCAGCTTTCGTACTTGAACTTCCGAACCTTACTCATGATCTTCTTCCTCGTAGCCTTCGCCACCGACGACTGGAAATATGCATCGAGATTCTTCCACTTGTACCGCAACACATACGGCGGAAAGCATGTAGCATCCCGTTTAATAAGGAGCTCGACCACGTCGAGATGTCCAAATACCGCTGCAAGAGCAAGCGCAATGAAACCCGCTCGTTCCTTTCACGGACTGATCTCTTCGTCTATCTCAGCCCCAAGATCAAGCAAAATCTCACACATCGCACCTCTTCCGCATTCTGCTGCATAGATCAATGATGTTCTTCCCAGAGAATCTTTCTGATCGACATTGCCGCACTGCTTGATCAGCATTTGGAATATCTCGACTTGGTCTTCCAATATTGCCTGGTTCACGGTGGAAGTGTATATTCTGGGTTTGAATGTGAGTATGCATTTGGCAATCTCCGGACAATTGAATAAAACTGTTTGAGCAAGGGGAGGTATTTTATCTTCTGGGTACGTGGTATTTGGATCTGCTCCAGCTTCGAGAAGAATCTTGGTGCAGGGAAGGCTTTTAGAGTATACAGCCAGTTGAAGAGGTGTTCCTCCGATACTTGTTGCATAAAAAATTTCTACGCCGTCTTTGTGCTTTAGTAGAATTGCGATCATGTGCCAAAGCTCGAGGGTTGCAGCGAAATGGAGCGCAGTGAGAGTGGGAGATTGTTCTGGTTGACCGACTCTTGATTGAATTTCTGCGCCGTGGTCAATGAGAAGTTTGATCATTCCTGTTTGATTCGCTTGTATTGCTAAGATAAGAGGGGTGAGATTCTCGTGCTGTCTTGAGTCCAAAGAAGCCCCACGATCGAGTAGTGCTTTTGCACCCTCCTCGTAACCGAAGAATGCTGCGATATGAAGTGGCGTATATCCCATATAGCCATGAGTATCTAGCAGCTGGTGATACTTGCAGTGTGCTCGGGTACCAGGGTCGTCTCGATTTTTCAAGCAGCGAATCAAGATTGAATCTTCTTCCATGATCGCCGAGGGTATATCGGTATATTTAAATGCGTTTCCCGTTAAACACTCGACCCGTTTTTGGAACAAATTAGAGCCCTTTCCAGAGCCAGCGTGCCAACATTCTATGCAGGTGGCGATCTTTGCATAGCATCGAGGGCAAATATATTTGGATTTCTCGCATTATTTGGGGCAAGTGAAATGATGCTCTGAGGCTTTGAGCTCTTTCTGACACCGACAGCATGATCCATAAATCTGACTTGCAGCAGTCTCGACCTTGTCAAGTTGCCACTCGTTGAAAGAGGCGATTATTTCTTCCAGTTCTCTAGTGTTCCAGTTGATCTTCTCGCGTGGCTTCACAGTCTGGCCGGAAGAGAATCCGCATTGAGCAGAGCTCATATTCTCGAATGTAGGAGTATCTCTACTCAATTCTGGCGAGGGGCAATATTCCGAACAACTGCACGACTTGTCCCCTGGCGAAAGGTAGCCGTCAACAGCCGTTTCATCGGAAAGGTTTGATATCGTAGATCTAGGTGAGCCAGGGGGTACAAAGAGACCTCGATTCTGAATTTTGTTAGTTACTATGTGGTTCAAAATATGACGCGAGATTTTCTTGTACTTGAACGCTTAGTGACGCTTCCTTGAGGGCTGTATTATCGGCGCCAGCCACGAGCCCGCCTGTACTCAGAAGACCCTGTTTGATCGCCGATTTTATATGCATATATATTCCGCCTTGCCCCTTTCGAACCTTTGCAATTTGAGAATGGTCGTTATCTGCTGGTACTCGCTTCTCCTTGGAGTGAAATTGTCGGGCGGAATCAGCAGTGGCCATCATAGCTGTAGGGCCTTCGCGTTTCCATACACACTTTTCAACCTGTGAAAAAAATTAATGAACTTTTACCAGGGGTCTTTTCATTCAAACCAGATTCTTACTTCTATTACAGTCTTTGTTGGTTTGTTTTCATAGCAAGTTAGTATGTTAATATCTTCTGTGAACTGTGTGAACTGTTAATTAAGCGCGCTCAATATCGGGGAGCCTGGAGCCAATTCGTTGACCAAAACTTCAGGCGGCTCCCCCTTGACTAAGGTCTGAAGTGCTGTGGTGTTGAGACCTCGGTGTGGAGCAGCCAGAAAGATTATACACCTGACAGGCAGGCGAGATTTGTTTCTGTGCAGGTGTGAGTACTCGTCTCTTAGGGCAAGGGTCACGGTATTCAATAATGAGCTTACTCGATAACGTTGATAACATCTACCAAAGCCTTTTGGGTGTTAGTTATCATTCAAGAACTTTTTCGTGAGCTGTTGAGTGGTTTCCCATACCTTTTTGATAATCAGACAGCCTAAGCTATGACCAATAAATATGATAGGTCTTGCGAATCAGCACTTGCAAATTCTCGGAATCTGTCTAGCTCTTACCTGCTTTCGCACTGTCATCCGCGAATCAGCAAGGCTCAAATCAAATTCAAGGGAATCTGCTCTTACCTGACTTTCTTCTCGCATGTCCACCAATCCGCGGAGGAATTTCAAAGTGTGATCTTGAATACTGTTGCAGGTTGTACCGTCTTGTAGGTTTGAATAGTAACCATATGTCATTATTCGTGCATTTGGCGCATCTTTGGGCAAGTAGTCCCGAAGCCGCATTTGATGATCCGACATTGCCCATGATCCAAACGCGTGGCCGGCGAGTCCAGTGACAGCAATAATACTGTAAAACAGTCATTAAAAAGATTTGTTGCTTCAGTGTCTGAGTAGCTTACTCCGCGACAATGGGTCCCTTTTCCTTCGGAGGAACGTAGAGTGGTGTGAATCCTCGAAAGTCTTTATCGATCAAGATTGAATCATCGTGGAGCCTGGGACCATCTGGTGCAGGTTTCTGTGGGGAAAATAGCAAAGTCGCGGTGGATTCTCCATCAGCGCCTTCCACTACATCCACTGACGGAACGATTGATTTCACCGTCAGGTAGTCCTGATCTTCCCGATTGAAATAGTCCTTGATAAGAGTTTCTTTCGAAGTGCCGAATGGTATATTTTCTACCCTATATGTCAACGATTTAGCCTCTGTTTTGACATGATGTTGATAACTATGCGCTTAGAGTGGTCTTTCGAAGGTCAAAACGCAGTGATCAAAAGTTAGATGTAGCAGAGTGGGCGATAGTCGTAAGATTACAGGAGGATGTCGGCCGATGTGAACGAGAGGAGGCAGGTCATTTTGCAGTGGCCTTGAAACGAGTTGCTGAGCAAGTGGTGTGACACCCCGCCGCAAATAGTTACTCAATTTATGCCATGGAGCTGCACACGCCCACCACACGCAATCAACTTGCAGGCCAATGAAGTACCGTATCAGTAAGAGAAAGCTGCATGGGAAGGCTCATATCGCCACTATCTTTCCTGCGAACTTCAATATTGTCACCACTGGAGGGGCGAGGAAGGGGGGAGAGGCAACAATCCATGACCGCAGGTTGAATATCTCGTCTCTTCGCGGTCGATCCTTTCATACCTTGACCAATTATTCATTAATTTCTCGAGCCTCACTCAAATCCAGATTGGATTAGAGAGCCGTCTTTTCACTTCTAGACAAGCTAAGAACTGTTGTGTCTCCTCGTGTCACCTTCTTATTTAAAATGAGGGTATGCCGGAAGCCGTAGAAAAGAACACCACTCCTGTTACCTATTCTGACTGTAAATATACTATCGCCACCTAGCGTAAAATGTATCTCTTACATGCCGTGACGCCAAAAAACAATCTTCCTCCTTTAGGCAGGAGGGAGGTAGGAGCAAAAGTCATGTTTTTCTGCATGCTCGGTTAAGCGAATATAGTACTTTTTCGTATTTCAAGCAGCGTTGGAACAAACCATTCCACAACTCGAGTACTAATAAGACTTGATTAAAGTTGAGTTGATTGAAGTATAAGTAGGTGATTTAGTTAAATTAAGTTAATAGTAGTTTTCATTCACTAGATTAGTACTCGAGTAGTTTACTTTGGATACTAAATAGAATATAAAGTAATTGTATCTCTTTAAGGCCACATATGAATATCTAATATTTTAGGTTTTGAATTTCCTATTTAAGCGGCCGGAGCTGTCGGAATAATACCTAGACGCTTAGTAGCTTAGCTTAACTATCTCTAAACCTTACCTGAAAGTTAAGTAGCTCCGTACTTCTTAACCTTTCTTAGTTAACTTTTTTCAAACCCTAATTATAAGCTAATACCTTTCTATTACCAGTAGGTGGACTGGCTATAGAACAGGGGAGTGGTTATATGTACATTAAATAAGTTAAGAATTCGTAGTCAAGTTAATTAGTTTCGGTTTTTCAAAGTTCGGCTTTTTCGGCATATATTAAAGTTCGACCTCTACAGTCGTTAGTCCTTAGTTACATTCTCTATGTTAGAAGGAAGGAGCGGTAGGTAGTAATCCCTAGAGTAGTAACTCCGGAGGGGATTCAAATCCTCCTATACTAGCATTCTAAGTAGACGCCTCACGAAGGTCCGTTTAGATACTTACAAGAGGCAAGTTAGGTCTAGGAGTGTCAATTTAGGATATCCTAGTACTATAGTAGTAATAGACAGGAACTGTGGCTAAACCTAGACTTGCGGGGGCATCGTTATATTTAGGGGGAGTATTAGGTAGACTGGCTATAGAATAGGGGAGTAGTTATATGTATAATTAAGTAAATTTACAGACGTCCTTCGGGACACTTAGTATAATTTAAATCAAATCATCACTTTATTCTAAGTTCTTTCTTTACCTAGTAGCTCCTTATTCCTTCTAACTTAGCCTCTAAATTACTATATTAATTATATATAAGATATCTAGTATTCTATAAGGATTTAGACTTTTAGTAAATATCCCTTCGTTAGTATATATATACGTCTAGGATTTTAAGTTTACAACACCTACTTATAGTAAAGTCTTAGTACTTAATAATACTACTACTTAATTAGTACGAAGAAAGTCTAGCTAAGCCCTATAGCGTACTTAATTATTATCCCGACCGGTCCGACCGCTTAAATAAGAAATTATAAACTTAAAATCCTAGACGTATATATATACCGACGAAGGGATACTATAAATTACCCCTACGAGAATTATATTCCTACTCCTTACTTAATAAGCTATTTTAATTAAAATAATTAGACTTAGGTATAATATAAACGTTTCGATATCGGGTGGGTCTACGATAATTATCGTATTATAAATATATAAATAATATAATATTAGCTTTTTAATAATATCTAATATAATATTAATTATTATTATATATAACCTAGAAAAACTATAGATCTATCTCCGGACTAATTAGTACGCTTTATTCTCTCTAGCTCTCTAGCTCCTTAGACTCTAATAAATAATAATACTACTATAACTACTACTACTATTATTACTATAACGCTCTAAATTTAACTAAAAATACTACTACTTAACTCTATACCTAGTCTCTCTTATAGAAACCCTCCTAGAGGTTATAAATAATTACTAAAATAAGCCTAAGCTAATATAATAACTAATAAGTCTATATTACCCCCGCTATATTAAAGAAAGGCTTCGAAGCTTAAGAACTCTAATACCTTTATTTTTCGATAACTAAACCCTTTCTATATATAGTATATAATAGATAAGTATTATAATTATATAGAAATTGTTAAGGAATTCTGGAATGTGTGACAGACGTGCTTCTGGACAGTCGGAACAAACAACACTCTATTCTTAGGACAATAGATGAGGAGAGAAGGAGAGCTCGAGAGAGCTGGGAACTAAATACAGGTCGTGCGCGCTAGTACTAGCGCGCCTCGCCGAGCGAGCATGTGACATCCAACCCTCGTGACCATAACCGTCACAGAATGCGATGTATCTGGAGTACAGTTGTAGCTAGTCCCGATTGGGAATGGTGGCGCACCAGCCAGGTGCAGGTGTATAAGGCCGAGCTGGAGCCTCGACCTTCTTCTCTCTCTAGTCTAAAACACACTGTTCAACCTGCCCCCTTCCTACTGCTCTATAGTCTCCTATGAGAGGATCATTACCGCTCAGGGGATATCTGTTCAATAGAAATCTATTATATATAGCCTAGGTATTCTTATTTAAAGAAAATCGCTTATAAAATCGTTACTACTAGAAACTATAAGTTCTAGTATTACTAGAACTATCTATTTATTCCTATAATAGAATAAGCTTCTAAGATTACCCTAGAGATATAAAACAAGCTAAAGAGTATATTTAACGTACTAGTAAATTCGTAAACCTATAATAAATACTATTAGCTATTACTTATTAATTTAATTATTAAAAATAACCTCTTATTCGACCTTATTATATAGCCGGAAATAAAGGAGTTTATATTATTCTTGTCCTCTAAAATATAGTAAGTATCTTAGCGGACTTTAATATAGGATTTATAATTAAGATACGAAAGTAGCGAGGATTAATTAATACTTAAATAAATTATAAGAGTATATTAGTTTAGGTAGTCGAATATTATTAATAACTAATAAATAGTCTAGAAATAATAAACTCGATTATATCGCGGTTATAGTATATTAGTTAAAGAATAACTTTACTCTTAAATCTATATTTCTAGATATTATCGAAATAACTAATCCCTTATATAATAAATAGATTTTAGTATAAAAGCTCCTAGAGGTTATAAATCGACTTAATATTATATAAAAGAAGTATATAAAAAGAAGAAAATAACGTTTATTAAGCTTATATTTAATATACTAGTATAATAAAATTCTACTAATCGAATACTATTCGTCGCGCTAAAGATAATATCTATAATTAAGTTTATTCTATATAAATAATAGTAAAATAAGTCTATAAAGCTATATAAAACCCTAGATAACTCTAACTAGAAAACTCTTAAGAATATAGCTTTATTTTTCGATTTATTTCGTTATTCTATAGTTTAAATATAAGCTAAGAAATATCCTATACTTTATAACTCGATACTAGAATATTTATAGCTCTAGTAATAACTTTATACCTAGATTTATAATAATAAGTAACTAATTATTTAAATTATAGTAAAAGCTACCCTATGTAACAAATCCTTAAACTAGCTAACTAAACTTGGCTAGGTGTTCGCTAGTTAGTATACTATAATAAGAAGAAGACTATCGGGTTGTTCACTTAGAAGTGAACTCGTTACTTGTATTAAAGATATTAAACAAATATAATAAGATTAATAACTAAGTTAAGCACGAAGCTCCTATTTAATAGTAGACATACTAGTCTTATATAGAACCTTCGCTCTCCCTGATTATACTAATTACCCTGATCCGTATAATCCTACTTAGTAATACTTACTTAATTAAACATAATTAAGTCTAGTCACGTAATAATGACCAATAGAAATCCTTAGATCGCTTAGCTACCCTAAGCGATCCCTATTTGCTATAAGAAACCTAGATATGTCTATCGAGGGTTACGCCTCTTATTATAACAAGTATTACGTGAACACGTAATTCGTAACACCTAGATAAGATAAATACGTACTATAAAGAGTATATAGCTATATAATAAGTATTAGTAGCTATTATTTATAACCTATAATATAAACTATAAGTTCTTAAATATCTTTACGAAGTAGTAGGTAATATAAATATACCTAATTATAAAAAGTCGAAGATTTACTTTAAGTACGTCTATAATACCTATAAAACTTATACTAAAAATATTATTATATATAAAACGCGGATTACTTATATAATAGCGATTTAAGCTTAACTTAATACTAAATTAAACTTTAATTCGTTACTATTATCCGAGTATTTAATTAAAGATTAGTTTTAAAATAATCCTTTTTAGAGCTATAAGGCTAGTAATCCCGCGATACTAATAATATAATAAGATAAGTTAGATAAATAGCTAGAGAAGGGTATAATTAAAAGGAACTCTACCCTAGAAAATATATATTAATTCCTTATATCCCGCTAAGATAACTTTCCTATAATTATATAAATTACTCTAGATGTAACGGTTCTGACCATCACGTGCCACTTGTATCACGTGGCGTCGCTTAGCGACCCACACCATGTATGTAGACTCGAGCTCTCTCGAGCTCTCCTCTTCTCCTTAGCTTAGAATCTTCGAATAGACAGTTCTACGATTCTATAACCTACACCTTGGACGCCCACGGGCAACATATCGTACGTGTCGTTACACTAGATTATCTTACTATTCTTATAATAAGCGCTCTCTTAAAACAAGTATTTAGTAAGGCTAGTAATTTAATATCTAAAAAGAAAGATCTTATTTATAGTAAAAACGTTTAATATATATTATATTTATAAAGCTAGGGTATTATACTTGTGACGGATCGTCACGTGGCTGGGAGTCACGGGGTAGTGCCGGGTGCATTCCTAACGTAGTAGAATAGCGAATTGATCGTCGATCAATTCTTGTGCCTTTTTGGCCCGCTGGCGTAGTTGGTTAAAGCTATTCCATCCATGCTCGTCACAATACTAGATAGTAATAACGAGATTAAGGTCGAAATTAATAAGGAAATTAGGATTATTAAATACTAGTATATAATCGATTTTTTTTATTATAATTATATTTTATTTACCTATTTTTTATTATCTCTTTATCCCTTTAATAATAATATTTAACCCCGAAAACCCCCTCTAAAGTAACCCTAAAATATACTAATTTTAGGTATAAAATATCGATATTATTATTTTTTAGATAATAAATTATCGGTATTATATAAATATATATCGGCGATATATCGCGATATATATCGCGATAATCCGATAAATATCGTTATTATACCTAAGTCTAAAAATAATAGTAAAAGACTAAAACACCCTCTAATTATTTAATAACGATAAAACTACCCCTAATAAAATAAATATTACTTTACTAGTAAATTTGTAAGTAAAGTAGTAAGGGGTAATATCGGGGGTAGTTTTATTATAAAAATGTTAATTAGGGGGTAGTTTTATTATAAAAAGGAGGTAGTTCTATTAGGTTAGGGTTTTCATTTAATTATAGAATTTTATAGGTAAAGTACTTAAATAATAAATAAAGTAAATTAGTTAACTACTTTCTACTTCCTAACCCCTTATAAGCTACTTCTTATTAATTTTAGTAGTAGTTAAGCCTAGTACTCCCTACGCTTTTGTTTATATAGTTTATTATATAGCCTTAATTCGCTTAATTACTTGTTCCTAAGTAATTAAGGATATTACTTACTCTTAGACCTTAACTACGTTATCCTAGTCTTCTTATTGTTAAGCGCTCTCCTTCTTACGACACAGGTATCTAAAATTAGGTCGTTTTCTACGAGAGTTTTCCTCTATCTCCTTGTACTAATCTACTCTTCGTTCTTCGTCTATATTACCTAACATGCCAATAAGATCCTGAATAGTTAGTCCGAGTCGTTTTCCTTTAGTCTTTGCGACAAAACTTTCCCTAATGACTTGAACATTACTTTACTAGTATATTTACTAGTAAACTAGTGAGAGGGTACATAGGGGGTAGTTCTGTCGCAAAAATATTGATCAGAGGGTAGTTCTATCGTTAATAAATAATTAGGGGGTAGTTTAGTCTTTTACCGTTAAAATAATTATAAAAAAAAAGTTAAAGCTTTGAAATATAAGAACTATACTTGTAAGGGGATATATATTCCTATCCCTTCTAGTAAGAACTTTATTTTCAACAAGAGAGTTTAAAGAACGCACTACGTAGACGATATAAAAGTATTTCCTTTCTTAATATCTTTTATATAATCGAAAGGCGATCGATTATTTAGGTTTTAAAGTTGGAGCCGTAATTTGTTTTTCTACTTTCTATGTTTGTTTTGTGTTTACTTGGAGTGTGTGTTGAAGTAAGAGAGGATAAGAGAAGGGGTATACTTAGGTTAGTGCTAGAATAGGGGCTCGTTTAAGGCACGTGATGAGGGTGGTGATTCGGTTAGAGATGAGTTACTTAGAGAGTGTAGTTTCTGAGGTCCTTGGATAGGAAGGTTAGTAGGGAGGGAGAGAATGCTGGTTTCAAGAGGAGTGCATTCTTCCAAGACATCCAACTCAAAGATCAAGTCACTCACACACAAAATCACATCCCAAGAACATCACCATCGAAACAAGAAGTAAACAAAACCGTAAACACAACAAAAACAAGCCAGCCGTAAATTCATAATCACCAAACCAACCCCTACTCTACTCATTCTCCGCCAAAAACAAACTCCCCTTCTTATAACTCACCCTCCAAATCTCACTATTCCACGAATCCCAATCCGCCCCCACCCCCGCATCCCCACTCCACCTCAGTGCCGTAACCCTCCACCGATAACTCCCTGCCTTCAAGAAAGCCTTATCCCGATCCGTCCCGTCCCAATACCAATACCTCCCAGCATCCCACACCTCCTCAGCGGTGCCATTATACACCTGCGGAATCGCCACCGTCCCATCGACATTCATCATATCGATCTGGAACTGCCTGGAGGGGATCACGAACGTGAGTTTGAAGCCCGGGTATAGGCCGTTGTTGTCGGGACAGGTGAGCGGGACGGCGGCCGTGGTGTTGTAGGAGCAGTCGAAGAGGGGTTCCTTGGTTTCCTCGCCGGGGGGGTAGGGCACGGAGGCGGACTCGTTGGCTTGCACCATGCGCGTGGCGTTTTGGTCGATCATGGGGAGGGATTTGAGGGAGCTGCCGAAGCCCGAGTAGGGGAGGGTGAAGAGCGATGCGCCGTCGCGGATGGCGATGTAGCCCCCGAAGAAGGCGCCGCGGGCTTCGGCATCGGGGAGGTCCGGATTGGACGCGATGGAGATGGTGATGTCGAATTCGGACTGGGGGCCTAGAGTCACTTTTTCGGGGGTGATGTTGAGGAGCGCGGGGGCTTCGCGGGCTTCGTTGGCGGTTAGTTGGTAGTCTTTCTTTTGGCCGAAGGGCTCGAGAATGTATCCCGAAGCGGCGGCTAGATGACTGATGCTATAGTCCGTCGTGTTGACTCCTACATTCCTGAGTCGAAATTTCAAAGAGAGAGGGCGGTGGTCGGTATCATTGAAGTTCAACTGCGAGACGCTGACTCTCGTCTGCATTTGCGTGGCTGCCAAGGCATTCACGAGTCCGGCACCTTGCTGCAAGACGGGCGCGAGGAAGTCGGACTTCGTCTTGCCGTCGTTGAAGTTGAGCGTTTTGGCCGAGAGGGTCATGATATCCTGGATCTCGGCGGGCGAGGGCTTCACGTCCTCGAACTTCTGCTGCAGAAGAGCTGCGACGCCGGCGAGGAAAGGAGTAGATTGACTCGTTCCCGAGAGGACCGCCCAGTCGCCGAGGAAATGGGGAAAGACACTCAGGATATTGCCTCCGGGTGCGGAGATGGTGGGTGACATTCTCCCATCGAGAGTAGGACCCCAGGAAGAAAACTGCGACATGGAATCTCCAGTCCAAAGATTCTCGCTAAAGTCGACTCTGTGGTCGAGCTCCTTTGGGAAGGAGATGCTCAGCGCAGGATCCTTAGCGAGCTTTTCGGCTAATTCCAGGGCCTTCGCATGGGAGACGAGTGCGACGCCGTCAAGTGCATCAGAACTGTAGGCTTCCCAGAACTGCAGTCCATACTCGTCGCCACTAAATTCTTCGGGCTGGTAGTAAAGGACATGTTTGATGCCCAAATCGGCCGTGATGGGCGTGGTGGTGTCATTGCTAGTGCCACTCCAGCAATGGAGGAAATCAATCATCAAGATCGTGTTGGCCGGGTCCTTGGGCAATTGCGAACCTTCAGGGAGAGGAACGCATGTGTTTCGTGGAAGATCCAATTTCTCTGCATCGGCTGGGAACCACAACGTGAGAGGTTTGCCACCAAAGGGCAGATTCTGTGGCTGTCCTGGTACATAGCGGAAATCGGTCCCGTCGCTTACCGTTCCACGCCATGTATTATATGGTGTGCTGGCAGCATCAGTGGACCCTACCGAAGTGAGAAACTCACCGCCGGCAGGAGAAACCGCACTGAAAACCCCAGGACCTCCATTTCCATTGCAGAACGCGACGAAAGTGCCATTCTTATGAATTCGACTGGCAACAACGGAAGCCGGATCTACCCAACAACGTCAGCAAACGCAAAGAAACCGAACATGAAAAAGGGAGGAATGTCACTGACCGTCAGGATATGCCAATGCTCCACCAATGGACATACTAATAACATCCACCTTCCGCTCGACCGCAAAGAGCATAGCCTCAATCTGGCGATCACTCGGCGCCCCCTCACCACATGCCTGAACGTCGTAAAGCTCATAATCAGCATCAGGCGCAACTCCCACGACGCCAAACTTCTTCTCAGCACTGTTCGCACCCAGGATGCCCAGGATATGCGTGCCATGCCATGAGCAATTATCTGAGACCGTCGAACTGGAGCGATCAACAAAGTTCTCGACATGAACGATCGAGGTTTTCTCCAGACCAGGAACACCCTCGACATTGAAACCACCATCGATGATAGCAATCTTCCTCCCCTTCCCAGTGAAGCCCGCAGCATGGACTTTGTCGACGCCCGTAGAGACGTGTGGTGCGAATGGCGGTGGGGTAGAAATCGGAACAGCAGGACCTGGCTCTTGCCTCTTCCCTACGCTCCTCTTCTTGTTACTATCCGCAGTGGGCGGCGGATGATTATTGTCCAACTGCGGCGGAGGCTTCGAATACTTAACTTCCCAAGCCTTGGTAACAGATTCAATACCATTCAGCAAGTCGAGGAGCTTTTTCGTGACATGCGAAGCGTCGCCCGGGTATTTGTCACCACAATCGACGTCGAAAGATTGACCTGTCATCACCGGGGCTTTGAAAGTTTTGCGGGGAGTAACTTTACAACCGAGAGTTGTTTCCAAAACCTATTATTGTACCGATAAGCATGTTTCTGTCACATCGTAGGGGTTGGTACCTACCGATTTCTCCAATTGCGCCGAGTTGGCCGACTCCTCAATCATGAACGCATTCTTATAGGCGACGGCGCCCGTAGCGAGCGCCAACAAGAGAGCGTGAGGAAGCATTTTCTAAAAGCAAACAAAAAATGAGTGACTTCGTGAACGATAAGGTTCGCGATGGAGTTTACATTGTGGCGCCCTAACATCATTATATACTTCCAAGTAGGATTCATCTCCCCACTACATGCCGTAAATAAGAGTTTATATGGGGAATCATTCTCCTGGGGTGCAACCTCGGAGAAAAGCTTGGGTTCTCGTACTCACCAAATCCATTACTCATCCGAAGTGGTGGTAAAAGTGGATCAAAGCCTTGAGACGATTGATTACCGTAACAAAGTATACTTAGGTACACTGTAAACACCACAGGCAAGAACCCTCGCCACGGCAAAGAGCAATACAAAGGAACTCCAAAAATCAACTCACTCCATATGAAAATCGTATTGTAATTTGTTTTTCATTTCGTCATACCGGTATTTTGCTATCAAAACGTTCATCCCATGATAATCGATAATTGTCCAACAGGCCCCAGGAGAGGGGGCAAACCTAAATTGGTCCCGAAAGTCAAAGTCAAATGCTGGCCCCATTTACAACCTCAACATCTGATTTGTTTCAAATAGTCAGACCAAGTGCTCATCGAACCATGTGACTGCCTGCAAGAAGGCCTGCTCCTTGGCAAATTTCTCGACCTTCTTGCTGGTATCACAACGGACCGAAAAGCCGTGGACGACACCGCTAAAGAGGTTGATTTGATATGGTAACTTGGTGTCCTTCAAAATAATCTCAGATTTGTGGCGCTTATCAGCTGGGAAAATATCGTCCGTTTCTGCTGCTGAAATAGACAGAGGACCAGTGATGGCAGAAAGTTCAGCCTCTTCAACGAACCTGGGGTAACGTTAGTTGATGCGTCTCAGGAATTTTTAGACTGGCGGTGATACGCACGAAGGGTGAGCCATATATCCAACATCGATGCCCTTGCCTTTGGCCATATATCGGGCAACATATTTAGCACCCTATTTACAGTAAATTAGACCACAGAAGGCAAGGATACATCTGGGAGTGCACCTACGAAGCAATATCCGACACTTCCGATCTTTTTGTATCCCTTCTCCTGCAAGAACGCAATGGCCTTTTCAACAATTGGGTCTACCTCTTTGGTTGTGTGTCCATTATTTCCGCCGGTTCCTTTAGTCATCCAGGACATGAAATCGAAACCCTCAGGTTTATTAAGAGTGAGAGCATCGCCATTGAATACATCAATCAAGAGGGTGTAGTAGCCGTTTGCGGCAAATTGGTCAACCATCAACTTGCTGTTTTGCCAGATGCCGATCACGTCGGGAATATAGAGGATGGCGGTATCTTTGTGGACGTTCTTGCCAGTTGGTTCTGCGGCGTAGGCTTCAATGCTGCCAATCTTGAAGGTAGAGCCAGTGGCCTCGCCTCTGAAGGGGGGGCATTAGTCGATGGTCTTGAAAGTGCTATGATGGTCTGTGAGGAGGGGAGAAGGTGAGGGTAGAGATATAGTGGGGTGGGGGAAGAGTAGGGGGGTATGAGCTGGGGGGACCTACTCATGCTTGACACCAATAGTGCAACAGGCAGCTGGTGGGTTGGACGCCATTTTTTGTTAGAGATTGTATACTTTCAAGAGTTCCCTATGGTGTTTCAAAGCTTCGATAGATTGTGAAGATGATGGATGTCCGGAGAGAGAGGGGGAGCTGTGGTGTGGTCTCGAGTGTGGTGTTGAGAGCAATTTCGTCACAGGCAATTGGAGAGCAGCACTTTATGTAGGTGGATTACGATTACTGAGTACTCGGGTACAATGATGCGAATCTCGATGCGCCTTCACCTGCAGGTGAGGGGTTTGGTGGGGCACTGACATATCTCTTGCTCTCTTTCCCTTAGGCGATTGGTTCTTTGCTGGTGGCCCTGGTCTTGCCTCTTGCCCTGAACGATTGCGCGCAACATTGCCCCTCATTTTTCAATGCTTCCATGACGCTGTATCTCACCTTAACGCCGAGGTCTCCGATGCAGATTCCGGCCCGAGGTAGGATTGTCGAGCATCTCCGACCAAGCTCCGATTAACCGCGACGATTTTCTGTCCCGCGCGCTTAATTTCTATCTGCGAGCTTCAGATATCGACGAGAAGTCCATAAACCACATTAACCAATCCTCTCAATCCCACCCCCTTCCTAACCCCGCAATGGCTACCAGACACATCAGCAAAGCCCCCCGGATGGGCACAAAAGCCCTATACCTGTACATATCCCCCAATTCCTCTCACCACCATCACACTAACGCATCTAGTCCCAACTTCCGAATCGTCCTCCTCAACGACCCCAAGCTGTCTCCACACTTCGCATCCTTCCTCGTGCCTCTGAATCTCAACAAACTCGACTTACGTGATTACCTATATAATTGCTACGGGATCCCAGTGCGGAGCGTACGTTCGTACATCCAGATGCAGAAGGTGCAGCAGGACAAGAATAACGCGAAGAGGGTTTCCCCACGACGTTGGCATCGCCCGAGGAGTATTAAGAAGATGATGGTGGAGATGGATGATCCTTTTGTGTGGCCGAAGACGCCGGAGGATTTTTCGCAGTATGTTTTGTTTTCCTTTTATTCGATATTTAAAAACGTAGATTCCTTGGGAATCTGGGGTGGAGAGAGATATCTTGGATGGGATGGAATCAATTGCTAATTATTGTACTTTTTTCTCAGGTGGGATAAGGATTTCGTGGAGAAAAGAGAGAAAGCCAACAAGAAAGCACGAGATGCACAGGGACCGGGTGGTGCCTCTAAGCCACCAGCGGAACGCAAAAGCATCGCGGAACAGGCA
This sequence comes from Hymenoscyphus occultus, assembly GCA_900536445.1. Taxonomy (NCBI): domain Eukaryota; kingdom Fungi; phylum Ascomycota; class Leotiomycetes; order Helotiales; family Helotiaceae; genus Hymenoscyphus; species Hymenoscyphus occultus. The sequence goes on from UNPT01000021.1 coordinate 183,137, forward strand.
AAGGAGTTACTGGAAGGAAAGAAGGAATGGAGGCGGGATGATAACGAATATGAAGACGAGATAGTGGAGGAAGATGCAGACGGGGAATGGGAGGAAGTAGAGCAGAATGTAAAGATATAACTTGTTCCGGTTGTAAAATATTGTATTTTATGTATGTATACATGGATGATACCCATGGGCAATGATATCCAAGATCATGAAATCAACAAACTTCCATCAAATCAACTCCCCTCTCTTCCCCCTCATCCTCACAACCATCAACCCAAAACTCCTCCCCCTGAAATCTCAACACCTCATCCCCCCACCCCCACCACCCCTCCATCAAATTCCTCGCAAAAACCTCCAATCCCCCAAATGGGCCCCCAACCAACTCCTCAAACAAAACCCTCAAATTCGGCTTCCTAGAATGCACATCAGGAACCGCAAACACAACTCTCCTCTTCACCCCTCCATTCCCCCCTCTCTTCCTCCTCCGCGCAACAAGCAAAACCTCATAACACCTTCTCCACCTCCCGCCTAACTCATAAATCGGCTCCCCCGCCACAGTGATCTTAACCCACACCCATTCCTCCACCAACTCTACATCCCACGTCTCGAATAGTCCCCCTTCGTCTAGTAAGATATTGCGAAAGGCGGGTTTGTTGGTCACCCACACGGCGAGGTAGCCGGTATCTTCTAGATGCTGGGGGATGGGGAGGGAGAGGAGGAGGGAGGTGAGGGAGGGTGTGGAAAGGGAGAGGTGGTAGGACCTTTTGCGCAGGGCGGACCGGTTTGGCCACGGGGGATCGAGGAGGATGAGTGGGAAGGAGGGGGCGTGGGTGAGGAAGAGGGGTAGGGTTTGGGTGATGGAGCCGTGGAGGGCGGTGGAGTTGGGGGGGATGTGGATGAGTGAGTTTGAGGGGGAGGATGGGGAGAGGATGGTTATTAGGTTGTTGGACTTGTTTTGGATTAGTTGAGGGTGTTCTTCGTTTCTCCCACGACCAGCATTGATATCCTCCTTCTCAGATCTTTCTTTTCCAACCTCCTTACAGGACTCGTTCACGGCGGTGGACTCACATTCCCCCCTTAGCACCCTCGGTAAACACCAAGCGCCTCCATACCCGTCTCTCACCCCCTCGAGAACAAGCTCAATGTGTCGCTCAAGTAATAACTCTTCAATCGACGCCTGTCCTAGGTTCCTCTTCCCTTTTTCGCTTTTGGGTTCGGTGGATGGATAGGGGTGGGTGAGTGCGGGGGTGGAGATGATTCTTTTTCTGGAGCTTGTTCCTTGGGCTGTTTCTAGGGAGCGGGGGATGTCGAGGATGGTTGCGGAGAGGTGGGGGGAGTGGTGGAGGATGGGTGATGGGTTGGGTGGTGAGGACATTGGGGGGTGTGAGTGATGATGAGGGAGGGAGAGGTTTGTGAGGATGAGAGAGGGATGAGATGAGATGGGTATGAGGAGGTGGACCAGGTGGTTAAGCGAATTGTTGATTTTTGGATGGTGAATATTTGAGAGTGTATTTTGCTGGTCTCATTTTTGTTCACAAACACCATGCAGTTTCAGAACCTTCATACATTCTCACAGGCAATTCCCTCTTACTTTCTGATTCTTTCCTTACATTTTTCATAGCAAAATCCTGTTATGTTGATTAAGTGAGTAGTGGATGTACCTCAGCTGAGTAATGGATATGAATCCTCTGGTGTTCGTCTACCGTCGGTTCAGCCAAAAGCGGGCTGGCATGGATGACGTTCCTCGGCAATTATTCATGGTCAGTCCTGTGCTTCAGCACCCTAAGACCTCTCCAACTTCCCCACCAAACATCGACACCCTCAAACCGACACACGACATCTTCCCCTACGATTGAAATTGACAGATCACTCGGAATGCTTATACCATCTCACACCCATCAACGATAACCAGAGCCTCTCGGGCGGCAAGGAATGCCCTCGGCCCTCTTGAATAATGATCCAACCACTTCCTCGGTGCGCCAGGACAAATCACCAGAGATGATAAGCCACGATGCGTCCAAGAAGGAGTCTGTCAGTACAGACATGGACACGGGGAAGAGGAAACCTCATAAGCAGAGTTGGGATTATGTTTGGAGAACGGGTGTAGCGGGAGGAATGGCAGGTTGCGCAGTTCGTTCCCCAATATAATACTCTACCCTCAAGATTAGATAAGATTATGGATGTGCTAACACTTTGGTATCCAGGCAAAAACCGTTGTCGCTCCCCTCGATCGAGTAAAGATCCTCTTCCAAGCCTCCAGTCCCCAATTCGCAAAATATACCGGCTCTTGGTTCGGCGTCGCAACAGCCATGAAAGACATCTACCGCGAAGACGGAACCAAAGGACTCTTCCGGGGTCACTCGGCTACCCTCCTACGTATCTTTCCCTACGCAGCCATCAAATTCCTCGCCTACGAGCAGATCCGCGCTGTTATAATCCCCGGTCCTAACCACGAGACGCCCATGCGGCGGTTAATCAGCGGTTCCCTAGCAGGTGTGACATCCGTCTTTGTAACCTACCCTTTGGAAGTAATCCGTGTACGTCTAGCCTTCGAAACGAAGCGGGACTCGCGCTCTTCCTTGAGCCAGATTTGTAGACGGATATATAATGAGGTTGTGCCTCCTCCTCGGAGCTCAAATACTACTGGAGTAGTGACAGCCGTTCATGCTGTGACGCCTAGAAACGGCCTTTCAAATTTCTACAGAGGCTTTTCGGCAACCGTCTTGGGCATGCTCCCCTATGCAGGAATGTCCTTCCTCACCCACGATACTGCAGGCGATATTTTACGTCACCGCTCCCTAGCACCCTATACCACGCTCCCCAAGCCTGCCAACTCCCCCGCGCATAAACCGCCACCTCTGCGTTCTTGGGCGGAGCTGTTTGCGGGCGGAATGGCAGGACTCGTTTCGCAGACCTCAGCGTACCCATTTGAAGTCATACGGCGTCGAATGCAGGTCGGCGGTGCGGTGGGAGACGGGCATCGATTAAGTATTGGGGAGACGACGAAGATGATACTTAGAGAGAAGGGGGCGAGGGGTTTTTTCGTTGGACTTACGATTGGGTATGTGAAGATTGTGCCGATGGTTGCGGTTAGCTTCTATGGGTATGAGAGGGGCAAGATGTGGTTGGGGATTTAAATCGAGTTTCCTCTTTTCTTTGATTTGCACGGAGGCTGTACTGTTTTGGATGATTGATGGGATCGGGACCCGAAGATGGCATTGGGAAATGGTGTATGGAGTTAATTCATTTTGTTGGACCCGATGACTTTCTGGACGAGTGGACTGATAGATTGACTCGATTCGTTGGTTTGAGTGGGAGGATACATAGATAGATAGATACCTCAAGACTGCTTCGATCCTTCTTTTCCTCCTCTTCTTCCTTTCAAATCTTCCCCTCTTTCCTCTTCTCCTTATACTTTTCCACCACTACTATACCCAAGTATTAATTCCCATATCGATATTCTCCCTCACACCAAACGAAACGAAACGAAACAAAACGAAGGATTACTATAGGTAAATACCCCCAGTACCCAGTCAAGAAAAAGTGGATCCCGTGGCGCTTTTGAGCGATGTGCAACGAAAGATATGTTAAGCAAAGCAAAGTGAAGGAATAAGAAGAGGGAAGGGGAATAAGGATATGAGGATGGGAATAAGAATAAGAAGTCTCTTGGAAGTTGGGTGGAGGAAAGATCAGACTGGACTAGATCAGATTAGTTTCTATAATTATATACTAGGGACTAGGGACTGGAGTGGGCTGGGTACTTTGGTGTGCTAGCTAGTTGTTCCAAAAGAGGTGTGAGGAAGAGGAAGAGGTAGAAGGGAGGGGAGGGGTATCCTATGTTAGTTGGTGTATCTGAAGAATGTATTTGAAAAACGGGTGGGAAGTGAAGGATCGAAGGATTAGGAAGTAAAAGTATGAAGCGAGGTCTTGGCTGAGACGAGGACGAGGTGGGAAGTTTGAGGTTAGGTATACTTTTCTTCCTTCGCTTAAGTGTTAGTCTTGGCTTGGCTTGGCTTTGTGGTGGAAGAGGTGGTGTGAGAGGAGATGGATGAATGGATGGATGGATGAAGAGGGATTGTGGTATCTAGTAGGTTAGGTAGTTGTGGTAAGAGGGAAGAGCGAGTATTGAATTAGAATTATGATTTGGGAGTTTACATGTGGTTTGGGTTGTACTTTGGAACTTGGGGATGTAAAGTGGTTTTTTTGTTGCAGCTGGTATTGCGAAAAGCGGAAGAGTTCAAAAGTGATATAGGTTTATACAGGGAATTTGTAGTAGATAAGATAGGGATACGGTGGACTTTACGCAGGTAGCTTATGTGAATAACTATTGGGTATTATATTTACAACTAACATGCCATCATCAAACCTCGCGTTCGCACATTATCTCCCGTATTACAATATTTTCCTCCCATCCACTCCTCCCATTAAATCAGCATACACCTCTTAAATCCCATTCTCACCCCGTTCCACATATCTCCTTTTTAACTGTGTAAGACCGAAAAGAGAACATAGCTCAAACACTCTCCTTCTGCACCAACGGCGCGGGATTCTCAGGAAACCTCGACTCATTATGCTGCATCAACCCATCTCTACCCCCAGGAACCTTATTAACATCCTTCCCTCCCTTCGTCAGATGCATCCTATCAGTATTCAAACCCTTCAGTCCCTCCGAACCAAGATCACTAGGTCGCCAATTGGCGCTCTTCCGTGGCGTGACGCCCGACATGTACATACTATCAATCTCCTCCATCGACCGATCCTTCGTCTCAATCAAGAAGAAATAAACAATAAAGAACAACGCAAACGTACACCCCCCAAAGACCAGACCGTAGAGGTAATGAATCTCGTTCGTGATGAAGGTGCTAAAGAAGGAGATGAGGAAGTTGAGAAGCCAGTTGGAGGCCGTGGCGAGGGCGACGCAGGGAGCGCGGTAGCGCGCCGGATACATTTCGCCGGTGATGGTCCAGACTAACGGTCCCCAGGTGGTCGCGAAGGCGACGATGAAGATGCAGGTGAAGACGATGAGGACGGATCCTGCGGCGGGGGTGGATAGGGGGTCGTCGGCGGAGAGACAGAATTGGCCGACGAAACTGTAGATGAGGAAGCAGCCGAACATGACGGCGGCGCCGACCATGAGACTGATACGACGGCCGCAGTTCTTGACGATCCAGAGACCGGCGATGGTGGCGCCGACATTGACACTACCGAGGATGATAGAGGTAATGTAGGAGTTCTCAATACCAGTCGACTTGAAGATCGTCGTCCCGTAGTAGAAGAAGAAGTTGGCGCCAGTAAGTTGTTGACCAGCTTGCAAGACCATTCCGAGGATCGTGCGGTACATCATTCTTGGGCCGGTGAAGCACTCGTGCCATGGGTGGTCGCCGCCTGCGTTCTCGGCTTCTTGCTGCTCGCGGATCTCGAAGATCATCTTGTCGACTTCGGCGCCGTGAGGGTCGCCGTTTTGGATGAGACTGGCCATGGTTTTGCGCGCTTCGACTTCTTTCCCTTTGCGGAATGCGAAGCGAGGGGATTCGGGCATGAATAGAATGGCGGTGCCGAGGAGGATGGCCCAGAGCGCGGAGAGACCGTTGGGGATTCTCCATTGAGCAGAGTTGGTGTATGCTGCGGATGTACCGTAGTTGACCTATTGGTTGTAAGTATATATTCTGTTTTCATAGACGTTGCGATTTGATGCTTGTGAAAAGTCCAAATCCTCGTCGCTTATGTCAAAAAGAGAGGCGAGTATAACTTACCATATAAGCAGTCCAAATACCCAAAGTAATCAACAATTGATAACTTCCCACAATCACACTTCTAATACTCGGCGGCACACTCTCAGACTGATACATAGGAACACTAGTACTCAAAGCACCAATCCCCAACCCAGCAGTAAATCTCCCCATGGCAAATTGCACCCATTGTCTACCACTAGTAATCTCAATCACAACACCGATGATATAGAACCAGGCAGAGGCAGAAATGGTGTATCGACGTCCGATACGATCACAGATATCTCCCGTGGCAAGACATCCAATGAGGGTACCGGCACAAAGCAACGCGACAATGGTACCTGATCGAACAGCCGAGAATTCTCCATTCTCGCCAAAGCGGTCGAGGAAATCGGTCATCTGGAGGAATCCTATATACTTCATTAGTTGAAGTTCTTGGTCATAATAGACGAGGCATGCATACCACTGATTTGCCCAGACTCATAACCAAACATGAAGCCACCAATCGAAGCAATAGCACCGAGGATAATAGCTTTGGTAGTCGCAGGTGCTCCCTTATCGCCTCGCTCGGCATTCCTTGCTGCACCAAACGAATTCCATTTCTTGCCCTTTACTGGTCCTGCAACCACTTTCTCATCTCGTGGTGCTTCGGTAGTGTTTCTCGCCTCGGTTCCCATAGGCGAATCTTGAGGCGTCGATTCGAGGGGTGTAGCATTTGACGAATCCGCGGCCAGTCTTTCTTGAGTATTGGCCTCCACAGGCTGTTTCTTATTGAAGAGACCCATATTGCTTGATCTTGTCGAGATACAATATCGAATTGGATGAGTAAGACTAGAGAGAAAAGAAGAAAGGAAAAACCAGAAGGAGAGGAAATCGACGGGTGTATATACTAAGAAAAAAGAAACTACTACCTAGCAATAATGCCGGCTTCTAGTTCCGTAGAACCACGCGAACTCAAGACCTAGTTCGCTTCCGTCCAAAGGGGGGAAAAACATGCTTGATACGGCAGTCCAGACGAATCGACGACAATAAGCGGAGCACCATCCAATGACGCCAAAGAACAGACATACGAAAATCTTGCAAAGCCTTGAAAAATGACAGGTTTTCTCTGCTCTGTTTCCCACGAGGACACGACAAGAGATGCAGAACTTGTGGGAACCCCATGGGAATAGTGTGTCCCAGGGCCAGACAAGAATGAGAAAAAGAACCACAATTCCACAATAACCCTTCTCCGCTGGAGTCCCCAATTACTCGCTCGCTCGCTAAAATGGATTGGGACGGTTGGATTCGAGACCCAGCGGCAGCATCGTGGAATGGCACTGGACTGGACTTCCATCTCCCATCTACGAGTACTCCTCGGCGGTTCCAACGTCATTATACGGCCGACGTCCATCGGGCCTTCAGACACACATCCCCATCAGACCACTCCATCGAAATCCCACGCCAGGAGTCCAGAACAGAGTAGCCGCAGTATCACCGACTGACTGACTACTCGACCACCCCATCCCATCACACCACCGGACTGTACCGGTGTACCAACACTAACACGCCATAAAAAAAACGGAATCGGTACTGACGAACACACCCATCCCGTCATCGATTCTTGAACTTCAGCCCGTCATTTGAGGATTCTCTACTCTGTCGTCAGATCCAAACTCAAAATTTCGAAAAGAGCCATCAATAACACCATGGAAAACCAGGAAAATATCCAGATATTAGGTCGATGTGTCCACCACGGATCCACCCGTCGCACCCCTGGATAAGGTTGGACCCCTTTTTTCCGCTTCCGCTTCCGGACCGTTTTTTTATTTTCCTTTTTCACAACCTCACAACCTCAATTCAGAAAATCCTTACCATCAGCCGTTGGTCTAGGACTTGTCAAGAATACTCAAAGATCACTTTGAAATATCTCCCTCCCATCCTCTCTCACCCTCAAAGACCGACCTTCGACGTCGTCCCGCCAGGAACAATATTCGTTTGTACAGTATACTACACATCCCGCCGCACCCGAAGCCCTCCCGGCGCCGAATGCTTATTTCCAGCCCACCAAAGCCCACCACCGTAACGTCATCCAAGTTCCAGGAGCCCATCAGATCGGTACGTACAGTACAGTACCTCAAATGTACAGCACAAAAAAGAGGTACACTACAGTACCCATAAGATCCACAATACCCACCCACCGACATCAAAGAAAAACAAACATTCAATCCAGTGCCGTGGATATAAAACTTAAAATGCCTGTTTGGAGAGAGTATCGCGGAAGCCAAAGGGTTCATTTGTAATAAAGAAATACGAATGGAAAGAAGAGAAGAGAGAAAAACAAGTCATGAAGTCATGAGCTAGCTACGTGAAGGAAGTCGGCGCGTTGCGTTATCCAGATGATGTGGGCAGATTACCAATCCAAGGACCACATTTCTTTCACACTCGCTCGGTGCAATTGAGGGTCACGAAAGCGAAAAAAAATTCTTTCTCACATCAAGATCCAGGGAACTCCAATAGATCTCGGATCCAAAAAATTATGGATTGGGAGAAATTGGTTTCTCCGTTCTATGAAATTCCCAACCCCCAATCTCCACATTGTTGCCCCTTTAACAAACCATCCTTCACGTTGGAGAACCCTTTTCATTCCCAACTTGTTGAAACGCCGACTGCTGGAGTACGAAATCTGGGAGTTTAGAGTAGTACTCTCCTTCCATTCAAACATCCTCTCACAACTCACCTAATCTATGCCATTTTTCTCGTGCTCCTTGCGTCGAAACTACATTTGAGATTTCCTTCAAACAAAAACTTTTCCAAATACAACAATATCCCCCTCAATCTTCATATATATAGCAAAGCCGTCCATTCTGGGTATCCATCAAATCGATAACGTTGAGATCCATAGCCAATCCTAACATGCGAACCCTATCACTTGTCCGGGCTCCGGATAATCTGTTTTCAGACAGTGGTTGAGAGAAACCTTCGTATTGAAATAATCGATGTTCCAAGTCTGTCTGCTGCCACTTCCACCAGAGACGATCGATTTGGGCGTGGTGTGGAAAGAAAAGGGGATCTATCGTCGAGAATTATTAGCAATCAATGGAAAAGGAACCGCAATCTATTCAACAATCTGGAAATGTGGCACGCACCATTCGGAGAGAAAACTCTTGGAAAATCCCCTCCAACAGCTTCGTGTATAGCTTGATGAGGTCCCGAGAACAACGCTGGCCCAAAATCTGCAAACCCCCGAATATCTTGTATCCTATTCACCACCCCGGGCGTATACTGGTGGCTCAGCATCGTCGGGGAGGAGCAAGTGTAGCATCTATGTAAACTATGTGCTCTGGTGCCTCCAGTTGAATACATCGGTCGAAGTCCAGCAAATGGACCGCTTGCAACGCATTTTGGTGGAAGATTGGGATTATACACACAACTTCGTGAGGTAGTACCATCTGGGCCCAGACCTATCGGTGGAGCAGTGAGTATTGGGCTGTGAATTGGATCGGAAGTGTAAAGGGTCCAGTCCCAGTACGGTAGGGCGCCGATATATCCGCAATCTTTTAGGGCGGTTTCGTAGATGAGTCCAAAGTATCTGTCATACGTTAGCCACATATAAGTTTTGTGTTTGAAGTACAGAACTTACCTGTGCCATGGCAGGAACTGCGCCAGCACTCTATTGCTGCCAATGTGAACTATTGAGATCAGCTCGCGGTCATTCTCTCAGGAAATATAGAGGAGATATACCTTCGTCGAAGATTTGTTGATGTACCCACGTAAAATCGTCATACAATGTTGTTGGCAGCTTGATTTTCGAGGGCTTCGTCGTAAGACAGGAGACTGCTTTGATGTATGAATCACGCTCCTCGGGAGACAACTTATTCCATTCCTTACGGACCACTGGATTTTCGCATTTCGGCTGGTTTTGGCGAGGGGAGAGAGATAGGGAGGGTGCGCAGAAGAGGAGGAAGGTGACCGCGCGAAGCGTGAGGAGTTTGGTGTTTACATGGAAACGCATAATCAGGAATTGAGAGATTTCGACAGCAAGATGGCACGTTGATAGGTAATGATGTTTTGTTTTTATCATGGAATGAGCAGCGAACCTTATAAGGAATCTGAATTGTCTAGGCCTGATATGTTTGTGAGGAAGGGGCGACTAGGTGGTAACTCATGTTGACTGATGAGCCGCACATTTGCGCGCAGAGAAGGAACTACCAGCTCAGTTGCTCAACCCTTCAGGTCCTTGGGCTACTAGTATATTGATTGGTGAACCTGGCTTCGCATTCCTCCCAATGAATATTTCGAACAATTGGTGATGCTCACCCGCAATGTCGCTTAACAGCAAACTACAGTATGAAAATCCTCATGACACTCAAGCCTAAGACAATCAACATCCACAATAAAATTCCATTACAATTTATACCCTGCGGAAACGTATTAAAAACTCCCCACGACGCTCAATTCAGCTGAAAACCAAAAAGAAGTCAAAGAGAAAACGAGAAACACAATACCGCGGCTACCCAGGCTATTTGTGACTCTGAATCCATGGCATGGGCGAGACATCGTTTTCCGTCACTGCGGCTGAAGGAGAAGGTTAACGCTGATCGGATTGTGGGTGTTAAATTGGTTGAACCAGTCATTATGAAGTCCTTAGCACCGCGCATCTATTTTAGACCCGAAAGCTGAGTCGGAGCTGGAGCTAGCCATAATTATTGGACAGCCTTCACAGGCTTCGCTGGATTTGTAGAATTGTTGGCAGCGCTTCCACCCGAAAGCCCAGCAACAATACCAAAGTACGCCTTCTTCCGATTGAAATTTTCATCAAAAGGAAGTGCAGCGCCTTGCCCTGGAAAGGTTTGCGGCACCCAGGAGTACTAAAAGTCATAAGCAGGAAGTCTACCACCAGTCTACTCGAAAAATGCGTACCTTATCAGTAAAGTCCCAGACTGTAATTCCTACGCAACCTTTTACGGCGACGCAAGCTCCGACTGAGTTCTCGTAGTCTTTGCTCTGCTGTGTCTCGAGTTCCGGTGTACTTGGGAGTTTCATTCTGATATCAAGTTCGGTATATGCCACTTCAAGCCCAAGAGCTGTGTAAGACTGCAAAGTAGCTATCTGATCCTTCTTGGAGGGCGTGGAGCCAACAATGAAATGTGCCTGGACCCCCATCCCATCAATCTTGGTTTTGGAAGTTTGCAAGCTTTTGGCAATATTCAACGCCGCAGTCGACTTTTTCCCGGGGTTCTCGATGTTGAAATCGTTGTAGTACAACTTCACATCTGGATCAGCGGCTGCCGCCGCATCAAAAGCAATCTTGATGTACTCCTCTCCAATCGTGTTGAAGAAAATTGATTTGCGAAAGGTACCGTCTTGCTCCAAAGCCTCATTAACGACATCCCAAGCGTAGCACAGTCCCTTATAATGTGTTACTGTCTTGGTGACATGGTTTTGCAGCGCGGTCGTGAGAGTTTCCTTCGTCCAAGTTCCATCGGTCACCCACTTGGGTAATTGTTGGTGCCAGACCAAGGTATGACATCTCAAGATCTGATTGTTCTTCTTGGCCAAGTCGGCAATCACGTCGCCCTTTTCAAAGGTAAACTTATCAGGCTCGCGCTCGATGGAATCCCACTATCGACTCGCATCAATATTTTTTTTACGCATAATTCGACTAAGCTGGGAACAAACCTTCATCGTGTTTCCCGGTGTGATCTGGCCGAATTCGCTCGTGTTTGAGAGTATAGCAACCAGCGCCGTATCGGTCAATTCGCCATTATCCGTAGCACTTCCCAGATATTTCAGTCCCTACAGACAGTTCCGTTTAGCAAAGAGTGATTATTTGGAGGCTGTGGAAACTTACAGCTGCTACTGCGAGAGTGTGTAATTGAGCTTGCGCCACAGGCACAAGCAAAGGTAGAAAAAGAGCGAAATACATCATTAACGACAGAAAATTTACCCAAAAAAGAGAGCGAGAGAGGAAATCTAGAACCGGAGGTGGACGAGGAGATAAAGGGTATTAACGCAAGTACCAACTAGCACGACTGTGCCTTACCGGTTCCCTACCTCTCCGTGTCTGTGGTCTGGAGATGGGACAAAGGTACCATTTCTTCCAGGATGACACTTGCAAGAATCGCATGTTTAAGGGCCTCCTTGCCCTTCGTTTTGGCGTCCCGCTGGCTGATCTCACATGAGATATATCAGGCATATCGTGGAGAGTGGTGCAGCAGACATTGATGTATGTAACGTCAACGATAGATGAGACGAAAGTGCGACACCACTGCGAGACGTGGCTTGGAAGTGTAGCTGGTTACTCTACGAACCCGAAATTTTATCAACATCCTCCGAACTCCTTTTCATGTTACTTGAAGGGATCAGAGAGTGGGTTTGTTGGGTATCTGTTGGTTGGGAATGGTTGGGTGGGGGAGCAATCGTTGACGATAAAAAGATCTTATGGCTCGCTATGGTACTGTACCTCTCCACCATCGCCGTTATTCTTTACAACCTTGTAACTTGAAGAGAAAAGCCTACGAGGCATCTCTCCTTCAACGACTTGTAACTCATGGAATACGATAAATCCATCTAATTAAAGTCGTCCATTCCATCCCCTCTTTCTGCCCCTATCCCTGGCCCCAAACCTAACTTCCAGACAGGCAGCTAAGCGTCTGGGCCGCGAGGTGCAAATTCAGCATTATCGGATGAGACACTTGGACGGATGTCTATGCTGACTTAAACTTCTCGTCTTTGGATATTTTAGAGATGATTCTTCCTTCCTGAGATGGCTCGCTGTACCGGCGGACAACCCTTTTTATAAGTTTCGTTTGTGTTGCGATGAGTTTGGGTGAATATTTTTATTTCCAAGTTCTCTTTAACGAGATAGGGGAGAGTTTTGTGAGCCTCAAATTCAGATGCGTGGTTTTTGTGGTGATCTTGCGATAAGTCACGGCCATACGGGAACTTTCTATATATTGGTATGTTGACAAGTAAACAAATTGTCTTAACACTGTCGCCCAAAGCCACTGACGCGTCTCAACGAATGCTCGCTTGACCTACGCGAGAAAGGCGAACAAGACAAAATAGCATCATGTGCGTTGGAGGTCCGTGGAGGTCCATGAAAATAGCAATCACCACAGTTTCCTTACAATATCTGTGGCGTCCCACGAACCTTGGCTTGTCTTCGACAGCTGCTACAGAAAATAAAGTCTGTCTTCGTAAAAGACAGCATGCAAGGAAATTCTCCCGTCAACGGACCTCTCGTCAAATCCAAGATCGCATCCCTATTAACTCTCACGTTATTTGATAGCAAATCTCTGGCCTTTCCTCGGGTCAAGGAAAGTACAAATACTGTATGATTTAGAAGTCTCTTGCGTTCTTTTACCACAAAGTTCCTACCAATTGACCATGATCTTGGTGCTTATTTTGGTCTATCAAGAATAAGAAATGTGTGCTATGGTAACCCTCAAATCCACCCTTTGATCAATTAGACTATTGTAACCGTAATACTATAGAATTAAGGGTTGCTATTATAGTAGTCACAAATATAATAATCTATTCCATAATACGCCCTTTTTATATCTTAGGAGGGTGTGGAACAAGTAGGGTAGTAGGTATTGAATAAAAAATGGAATATAGGCTGTTAACACTATAACAACAGCTAATTTATATAAAGGACTATGTCCCCTAGTACTCCCCACTTTCCTAGTACCCTAATACCCGGCTATGTCGCCTTTACTAAAAAAGGACGTAGTAGTACGAGCAACGAGAGTTAGTACCGGACGTCAACTAAAGACAAAATAATCGTATTTAGGAATAGCTTTACTTTTTAGTTAGGTATATTATAAAGGGATTACAAGGAGTTGTTATTTTGTACTTTAATTACCAGATTACTTTATTTACTTTCTAGGCAAGGGGTGTATTTTTAATTAAAAATCAACTCTTTATATTAATTAAAGTAACAAATATTTCGGAAGTTAAAAATTAATTAATTAGTAGGAGAATTCCATCATATAGTCTAATCAACGAATTACCAATGGTATTGATCAAATCGTCGATTTGAGGGTGACCATAGCACAGATGCATGTCGGAGATCAATCTTAGGAATGTGAAATAAGAGATACGTAATTAACATCTGTTAGTTACCTGCAGGTCTAGGTATTGTTTACGCGATTAGGCCTGTGGTTTCTGCGAAGAAAAGGAATAAACGGTGGCCAAAGATGGAAGGGTGTCTGTAAATTGACGCCAAACTGCAGGCTGTGCTCTAGAGCAGACAAATGGCAACCCTATGCCTTCCCAGGAGGCCAGGGTTGACATTCTACTAACCCCAATGTAGGGTATCACCCCGTGTAGGAAGGGACCTTACGTAAAGGGGAGTAGATAGACTAGTCGTTATAGATATTTATAGAAACAAGCGGAATCAGTATAGGCAATAGTTATCTCAGTTCCGCTGGTTAGTGTAGTTAGTACAGTTTTCGAGATATTTGGTATAGTTTTAAACGCAAAATCTAAACCGCTAGTTAGTATAGTTTTAGCTACTACTAAAACTACGCAGTTTTGGTAGTTTTATAAGACTATTTTATAAAGCTTTTCATAGGGTACTTTTTGTTACGGAGCTGGAGCTCCATCACGTGTTGTTGGTGCCTTGGAGGCCTGAGGCCGTCATACCCCTCTTTATCTGTCGTTCGAACCTTTGGTCTTGGTTCTTCACTTTGAATTCTAAGTAGTAGGTTAGAAGAAATATCGAGTCTGTTACACTTTTATAGGGTTAAGGTTATACTAGTTAGAGCTCCTAAAGGACGGACCGGGGAAAGGGGCGGCACTGAGCTTAAAACGTAACTTTTTCGGTAATTTAGAGTACCCGTACTCTAATTAGCTTAATCTCACCGCCTATAACCTTAATACTATGGGTATGATCCACCCTACTAAACTCTAGACTTATCGTACTAATAGAACGATAATCTACCTACTAGCCCCGTATAGATTAACCTTCGCCTAGGAAGTTTAGCCGCTAGTACGGACTATTAGATATTATTAGTACGAGAGATACTTGTAAATAAGGGTATAAAACAGTAGTAATAAAAGTATATAAAAGTTAGTATAATAGTTAATTAATTAATTAATATTATAGAAAGGACAAGTACTAGCTATAAGTACTTGTATATACTAAGCTTTCCGATATCCACGTAATAAAAGTAGTAGATATATCGTAATAGATATAGAAGAGGAACTACTATTAATTAAAAAGAAGATCTAGGAGTTAAAGGAATAGGATAATAAGGATATTATAAGAGAAGTAGACGAATTTATATAAGAAGTAATTACTAATTTAGATTAAATTAACGTATAGTTTTATAAAACTACGATAGTTTACTTAGTTAGTTTTATCTTTTTTTAGTATAGTTTCCAAATATTGATTAAAACTATAGTTAATTTTACAGTATATAAAACTGAGCACAAAACTGTATAAACTGCACTATTGCCAACACTGAGCGGAATGGCGGAATGGCGGAATGGCGGAATAGTATTTATAGTTTTAGTAAAAGAAGTTTAAATGGCGGATGCAAAGTTACTGTCGCCCAAACTATTACTTCCCGCACCCCCTTCCCCCTAATTAGAGGTTATATCTGACAGCTTCGTGCACTAAAACTTGTATGGCGAAACTATCGCGGCACCGTATAACAATAGAGTTCACGACTGACCTCAAATCAGGGGGAATGGGATACTGTGTCTTGGTATTTGGTAGACTACTAAGTATATTGCAAATAGATTCTCGCAGAGACTCAGCAGGCAGAGAGAGGTCGATGTCGACAACAAGGAAAGTAAATGGTATTATTTAATCCGTACCCCACCTTCTCTGTACATCTTAGTTATGAAGATCGGTCCTCTTGGCGACTCTACAAGATATCCAAGAGATCCAATCCGATCTTCAATCTTGCACCTGAATGAGGATTTCGACCTTGGCTGCATGATGGCTTTCGGCACTTGAGAATTCCTCCGAACTACTCGTAAACATTTAGGAGGCATGTCTTAGCTGTTTTTTGAGCACATGAGGCTGATCTTCGACGCGGATGCAGTAACACATGAAGCGAGGGTCTCTTGAAAGCCTGGGCCTCCGTCTGGTGGGAGCCGCCTGGGCACAATGGTCCGTACTTTTATGTGCATTTTGGGAAGAACTTGCCGGTAATGGGACGATGAAATCGAGATCTTGACTTTGAATCTGAATCTGATTCGTAGCCTTTTTTGTCATCTGTTTGTAAGGCCTTGGAATTACTCTAAAACCCTGGAACCCAGCCTCTTATATGAAATCACATATGGTCGCATGTATACTTTTGACAACGGGAAACTAGCCGAAATTGTATGGTGGTATTTATCCTTCCCCACAATCTTATGCAGGGACAACACCCGACTCCAAAGGATGTGGTGTGATTTACTTATGCTGCATCCTTGCCCACCCGAACTTTCGATATGGTCACTATGCCATGGTGTCCATGGCCTGGATGGCTGGATGCAACCGTACTTGTACTTGTACGAAGTACTTCATATAAAATCAAGTACACTGTGGGGTCGTATCCCATCTCGTATTGTATGCTGAAAGCTTGATTCGCTGTTTTACTTTCCGGTGTTCCTGAAAACAGGACTTTTTCTAAACAAGCTTCAGATAATTACAAAACAGACACACGTCAACATCTTGGCGCAAAAATGCTCAGACTGGTTACGGATCCACTGCAAATCCCCCAGAATCTTTTTGCGATAAGTAGCATTAGTAGCACGTGAAACAAAACAATTGCCGTATCCCCTCGTTGCTATACATATACCTCCGCGATTTTGAGTTCGTCGTATCTACTTTTAGTCTTGGTACTTGCAATTGTTTCAACGTTGCCACTTAACTAGCGCGGAGCAAGTCGATAGCTGCGTCCACATATTACGCGGAGGTACTTCGTATTTTCAACATCCGACCCAAGTACCGTGGCAAAATGTCGTCTATGCATGATTGCAATTTGGCGCAACAACGGCGAATTGACTAGAAAAGGAAGTTCTGAAGATGGGCCACGTTGTAATTGGTCTGCTTTCACTTCCAAGGCGCTACATGGACGGTTACACTTTCGTGAGTCAGGATTTTCGAAATACTCGCTTTACTCGAGTAAAAGTTAGCTGGTGGGGTGAGAAACATGCATGCATACAGGAGATAGTACCCGGGGTGAGAACTGGATTGTATAAGAAGCCCTCGGTTTCCGCGCATTGTTAGACACCCACCTCGCCTCCCTTTGACCACCTACATACCATACGTCAACTTCCAATAGTCAAGATGAAGATCACTATCGTTGCCTCCCTTTTCATTGCGGCTGTCTCTGCTGCTACTGTTCCAAGCGAGTTAGTTGGACGTCAAGCATGCTTTCCAAACGAGGGTATGCCAAATGCTTCCCTCAGTTGAAATTGAATGAACTAATAATTGTGTTTCAAAAGTTGCTTGTCGATACGGTGACGATTGCTGCACCGGTTTCTGCGTACCAAGAGGTCAACAAACGTTCTGTGGTGCCAGTAGCGCCGGGACTTGTACGAACGATGGCGGTAAGTTACCCAACCCCGGTTCTAGTTAATAGCAGCATGCTGATGTAGTCATAACAGACAGGTGCCTCGCTTCGAACAAATGCTGCGGTGGATACTGTGGATATCCAAACGGCGACCCATCGAACGGATTGAGATGTACCACTAGACCGGCATAAATTGTTTGTACTAGATGGTGACAGACTTTAAGGCAAAAGGAAGTGGGAAGAAAATATGGACTTATCATTCATTAAACTGTATATATTCAATGTACATGAAATAATGGTATGGAAACTTTCCAGCCTTTGTCAAGCAATGAATAGTCATCCTACTTCGTGAGATTGCTGCAAGCGTGTCATTCTATGATATTGTATCCTAAATGATTATTACTACTTTAAATCAAGTCCAAGGTGATTAGCAGATTCCAGGGTTAACATGGATTGATATGACGAGTGCGATAATATATTCGGCGAAACGTATAGAAGTTTGTTAGCTACTATTTCGAATTGCTCCCGGAAACTCAATTCGCCTTTGATTGCCCATATGATGTAGATGAAATGCTTATTCCCATCCCTTTCAAACCCCTATTTTCATTGAAAACCAGCCATGACCCGTTTTACCACATTTCCGCCATTTTCCAAGCGACTATCGTACTTTTACATCGACCTACTTGTATTCTCCAGGATAACCTTTCGCTTCTGGTTCGACGTTGAAGTGGGCTCGGCTAGGGTATTTACGCCACTACCGGTATTTTCGAAAGGTCCGTGGTGCATACATGGCACTAATCCTGACCCCAAGCCACGACTAATTTAGCTGTGCGAGGCTTTTAGAATGATCCTATTCTCGGCGAGGTATGTAGAGTACTAAGTAGGTCTCTTGTAGAACAGTATCTAGTTTACTTGTTTTTTATATGTAGCTTTTCTTTAGATTTATATATTTGAGACTTCCTCTGAGAGATAATTGTATATGCCTAATGATGTTAAGTGCTCGCTTTTTCGCTTTATATCTCAACCATTCAGGGCTCTGGTGTAGGAGAATTATTCATAGTATCTGTCCCAGACCCAAAAATGAACACATTCCCTTGCACGCAAAGTGTAGGTAGAAAAATGGTCTTTAATCTATGAATACTGTACCTAAACAAAACGACATTATCTATATTATTGAAATGTTGGTCCATGGATGATCAACCCAATAACGCAAATTATTTGGGATAGTTCGCAAGTCAATTGTGCTAGAAACACTAGCACAGTACACATCCAGAAGCTTTTACGCAAATGATTGAATGCGACTCTAGACAATGGGGAGTAGTCATTCAATTCTAAGCCTAGGAGCCTGAAAGCCTGGAAGGTATAGCTGAGACGAGAATTCGCCAATCGTTCTCAAGATTAATTTACTCAGCCCGTATCGCCATGTTGGCTGTAAAATTGGGTGCGCCCAAGGAACTGAAGGAAGAGCTGCCGATGCAAACTCCAGTACAAAGAGGTGAAATTATTCAACGTTTGCTAGCAAAGGCAATACATAGGAAGCGCAGTTTCGCCTTTTCTATTCTCCCATATCAGGTAACATTGAAACCTTGACTAAAGAGTAAACACACTAGTGTCCAAGCACATTCTCCAGCGCAAGAAGGCCACACAGGCCAATAACCCCAATAGAGTGTAGAGTGAAAATGTCGTGAAGTCAAAGCCAATTACCAGTCATGGTATGCTTCAACACTTTTCCATTCTTTTCATTCCAAGTGACCTCCATCATTGCCATTGTTTCCTTCAGAACCAAACATATCCCCATTCTCAAACATTTCATTTTCATGCGCGAAAAGATCTCCATCAGATTCAGCTGTGCTTGTCTGTTCCTGGGTAGCAGGCCACGTTTCCAAGTCCCGAATCTCAACTGTCAGGCTCAGCGTCTCCATCATGATATCGGCATCATCGTTTTGCCTACGAGAATGATTGCGCCGACGTCTTTCTGCTAACATGGCGGATCTCTGTCAATATAACATCGCCACTCTTAATCCACGTTGGATTGATGGGCGTGTGTGCGAGCTGCCAGACCAGGAACCGCAACTATATTTGATTAGTCAATTGACCAAAATAATAACGCTCAAAAAGGCACATACCAGAAAGGACATGTGCGTCCAGCCCCAACTTCCTCTAGGTGCCATCTCTCTACACATTCCTTGTGCGCATTTTCTCCACAAATTTAGCACCACGTCGTGAGTTCGGGTTGTTTGATAACGTCGGTGAAGGGCTCAAGGCAGATCCCACATTCTGATCCCTCCTGGAGAGGCTTGAGAGGATGTCTTTGGATGTAAGGCGATACATACCCTTCCCTCAACGATTGCAGTCGGTAGGCATCTTGGGTTTCCATTCCTGCGTATGCTGTAGGCTGGGCTGCGAAGGAGTGTTGATCGGTCTATTGTGAATCTCTAAACCTTGTAGGCTGCCTTTTGAGTAGGTTTGATAAAATTAGCGCGCTTAGGAACCAGCACAATGAGTGGCTGACCCGTTACTTATCTGGGCTTCTCGCTTATCGGTTGGCCGGCCAAACGGCATCAACTTTCCGATCCCTACAGTTCACGTAACTTACTTCACTGCCACAAAGCACACATGTCTTAAATCACACACGTCGCAAAGCACATATGTCAGTCCAATTTACATTTGCTCTTGGAAGTTCAATTAGGAAGTCAATGATACTTGAAATATGTTAAGCGAGGTTCGCTTCTCATGTTGATAAGAGAACTAAAGCCCGCTCTGGCATGTCTTATGACATGGAATCTTGATTATATAAGAACCTTTCGTACAATAACTTTAGTGAATTATTAGTATTCTGTTTCTTAGCCTTCTAGATACATACAAATCCCCACTACCGTACCCAAAAGTCGACAACCTCTCCCACATAGCTTTCAACAAAACTTCGCTATCAAAGGCATTAGAAATAAGCGTTATAGACCCTAAAACACGAACCATTCTATCTTCAAAGCAGCCGACTTGGAGATTGTGGTTTTATAACAAGGAAAACGAGTTGTTAGAAAAGTTGTGTCTGCTATTATATGTTGAGCAAACCAGCGTGGAAGGAGTTGATCAAGCCTCTCTACTATAGTCTGACTCCAGCAAAGCTGATCTGCTACCCAGCCAATAGCAGCTAGAGATAAACGTTAAAGAAGCCAGGGAGGTAGCCATAACCAATATGACCGCCAGCACATATGGAGACCTCGTGGAGGCTACTGGAATATGACCAGAGAAACGCCCAAAGACGTTAGAGAAGATGTTAGAGAGGATGCAGTAATTTTGCATTTTGATTTCCAAAATACAAGAGACATATAATGGCACTCTTCCTATCCTTGTACAGATAACTCATCATTGGTCCAGCGAAGGAAGACTCCTAGACATTGCTCTATCAGTGTTGGTTTGGCTTCTTAAGCCCGGACACTGAATATAATCTTTGTATATTCGTATGTGGTTCAAAGAGAGTGAGGGTGCTAGCTAATATATGGTGGTGTTGTAGACTGTCTTAGACAGTACCACCACGTGACTCCCCCTCCAAGGACTTGAATGTACTGACAGCTTGAATACCAGCATTGTGTTCAGAAGGATAGACACTGTGTTCCATCGTGTACTTTTCTCTGATGAAGTGACTCATCCAGCAACCTTTGTGGTCAGAGAGAAATGCTGATGAGATGAGATATTTCAGACTTTAAGCAATAGTTGATGTGGCGAGAGCGTTGGAAGTTTTGGCTCTTCCGATTAGAGCAGGGAGAATTGTTAATAAGATGAAGCATTTTCAGTATATCCTTATTTGACACACATGGTTTACAAGAAACCTTTGGGGGAGGGGGCAGAGGTGGAATGTGTACTTTTGCCAGACGATACTTAGCCCCAAAAACAGGTCAGAGACTGGAGCGTCAAGGATCCGAGAATTATATGACAGTGGGACCTCTTTCAAAACGCATTTCCAAATACTTATCATATTAGCAAGACAATTTGAAAATCAGAGGCTTTGGAATACGAAGATCAATGACAAAGTCTTTCCTCAATACGTGTCTTAACACGGACACATGCCAATTTGCGCACTATGATTTACTAAGGTTTCAGTTGTGGATAAATTGTGTACCCTAGACTTCGGATATCAAAGAGAGAAGAATATGTCTACCGAAGGTGTTTTTATCTCGAGTAGACTTGTAGCATTTTGGGTAACTCTGGACGGACATTTCAACCAAATTTCAAGTATTTATCTCTATCAGCCGTCGGGTACGAGTATACGTGAGTACTTACCGTCAATATTATACGGAGAAAATACACTAGTCGTAATCTGATGGTATAGGCCTAGATAAAGCGAGCGTTGGCATATCTTGTTCACCCAATCCTCGTCAATTGGTCAGATTGATAAGACGAATTGGCTGTTGCTAAGATTAGTGAATGAGAAAGGATGTCGGAGGACCATGCGGGATTCACCCTAACATCATCTGTGCTAGCTGCATTGTTCGTAGCTAATCCTCGTCACAGTGACGTTTATAAGTTAATGGTTTCGTGCTAGGATCTTCTATTCATCTTAAGATCCTAAGGACATCCCCATCAACAACCACAGATAATCTTATCGCCACTATGGCGCTTCTGAGCAATACGTGGCTATTTACCTTCAAAAACGCAGATCTGCAAGTCATTGTAACATACAAGGGTCAACGAGTTGTTGGACGCGTTTCATCAGACGCACTTTGCTGTGCTTCCAAAGTATGGGAAAAGTTCATTCATGTATGTTCCCTTTCCCCTAGTGCGTTGTCAGAAGTTTGCTCAACTATCGACACATCTTTTCCATCTTCCCTCAGGCTTCCGAAATATTTTGAACACCAGGATTCTGTGCTGACATATTGTAGCCACCTTTCGGTGTCATTGGTACCGGGCGTCTAGTTGCCAACGATGACGCACCAAAGCCTGTTTGTACTTCCGAAAATATGAATTCTGCTAGCCTCAGAAACCCGGCAACATCACCTCAACCCAGTACATTTCCTAACCCCAAAGGCATGATACCTGAACTTGATATGAAGGAATGGGCCGGCTCCGCTCTCCTGATAATATTCCGCATAGCACATCTAGAGTTCTCCAATATCCCGAAAAAGGTGTCCTCCCAAGAGCTTCATGAAATAGCGCGGATCATCGATTTCGCAGATTGCGTGGAATTAGTTGAACCCTGGATTGAAGGATGGTTCGCTGGTGTCTCTCGTCATGAAATTCACATGTTTTTTCCTTTCTGGGTGTTTGGGAAAGAGCAACAGCTCGAAAAGCTTGCTGCGAAATCTTTACTTGGAGAAGAATTCCCGCAATTGGGAGCCTTAGATGCAAACAAACAACAAAAAATGATTGGAAAGGTATGTGAGATGCCACCCGGACTGGCTGGTAAGTGAAGATCACAATACACAGCGGGCTCGGGAAGCTTACAAAGAACATAGAAAGCATTCACATTTGCCGCGTACAGATAATTCAGATCCTCCTTGATATCCCCTACACAGAAACAAACGCATACACCGACCTTAATAAACTCGGCAAACGAAGATGCTGTCATAATGATTCCCATTGCGACTCAACAAGTTACGGTTCTCTCGTTCTCCAGTTGGTAGAGTTAAAACTCTGGCCGCAACGAAAACTAAAGACAATTACACGATCAATTTCCTCGCTTGCCCATGACCTAACGAATATGAAGATTTTACATTTTTCTGCTGGGTCCTATCCTGCGTTTTCTGCCGATAATATACACCAGTTATGTCCCAAAATGAATATCAGAGAGAAGGTGGAGGAGGTAATGAAAAGATTACCAAGCCCAGTTCTGGATAGTCATAAGACCCACATGGCGACGCAATATGGGAGATTGCATCCCGGTACTTTTGAAAAGAGAAAGCCTCAGTTGGTTTTGCGGGGACTGAATACGCGTCGAGATTTCCTCCCTTCGAAAAAGTCGCTCGTTCTACAAGGGACACGACAGAAACATAATAAATACGGTCTAAGAATTATTAGTGTAGTACTACCTCACCTCAACTCTGAAATGACTACTATCTGTAAGCTTTTATGCTTTATGCAGTGTTTAGACTTCGTTTTTATGTACATGGTGTGTAGGATGGAACAATCGACCCGTATCTCGTCTCCGTAGAGGTTGGGTAGCTGATAGGTGCATATCTACAAACAACGTAATGGGAATTTTACACTTTCATGTAAAGGGCATTGTCAATGAACTTTTTCAAAACTAGTATAACTTACAGTGTATAAATACCATCAAGTTTATGTTGTGAAAAACTGTGACAAAATGACTGGTTTGGATGACTGTAACTGGTCTTGATGGTTGCCTAAGTCGGCGTGATCTTGTTGTAGTCAATCAATACACCAGAGAGTTGTTCTTGAATCAGCGACTTCAATATCTACTCTTAAGTTTTTGCAAACTCCATGTAATCGTTTCAATTTTACTGAATCTACTGGGGCATTCCGAATATTTGGGCATATGTGCCATTGTGTGAACAGCACATCGCTCTCGCTTAAGCCACTAGAAAAGGCCAGCTGTTACTGACATTGCACGCGTGTAAATTTTGGCAGTGGTGTATCCAAAGCGATCCCTCATTCAAATCCAGAATACGGAGTCTGGCCATATTCTTATCGAGTTCCGAAAGTGAGACTTAAAATGACGAATGTTGAGGAAGCATTGATTAGGCAGCAGCAGTATTACGTGACACCGGAGAAGGAGTACTACATATCTGTCCCTTAAAGACTTAAGGCAGCTGGCTATTTAAGTTAATGATAAATCTTAGAATTAATCCGAAACTTTCAATATTCCACAGACCTTTCTGATCTCACTCGCTAAACAGTTTATTTTTGAAAGATTTATATCACTGATGGCTTTCGTCGAAACTGCGTCTCTTTTTACTTTTCCCGAAGCCGATTTGCCTATTATTGTTACTCATAGAGGACAGCAAATCACCGGTAGAGTTTCTTCTAAGGCATTGTGCCTAGCGAGCCCCGTCTTTGAGAAATTCATCTAGTGAGTACTCTATTGAGGGTTTATTTATCCTCTAACCCCTCCCCCCTTCTTTTGTATTTCGTTCAAGATATCTTTACAAATGTTCATATTGGGGTTTTAGACTTTCACCAGTGATAACTGTCGGACTTTCTGAAAAGAGCGCTAAATCTGAAACTTTACAGTCCTCCCTTCGGTCGGCTTTCACCGGCAAAGAATGAACCACCAGTAACGTGTACGGGACGACAAAACAGCCAGACAAAGTCCGGTTTGGAGGAGACACCAGCAATGATCGCCGAATCAGTCGAACAGAATGAATGTGCGGACTGCGACATCATAGAAAATGGCGTGAAGAATTGTAAATTGGCCTCGACAAAGTCAAATCAGGAAGTTGCGCCAGGATTGATGTTTGGGGGGCATATTGACTTTCAAGAAGACAACGCGGAGTCTTTACGACTATTGTTCCAGATCGCGCACTTTCAGTTCAACAAGGTTCCCTTGAAGCTGCAATTTGACACACTACTCGGGATAGCTCACTTATGCGAGATTTATCAGTGTGTTCAATTAGTTCTACCGTGGTTGGACAGCTGGTTAGAGGGTGGGATGAAAGAGTGCGCGGAGGCTGGGAAGGAGGAATACCTGTTTATTGCATGGTCTTTCGGTAGAGCTGATTTGTTCACGGAATGCGCAAACAATCTCATTAATGAGGTCTATCTGATCGACGGGTTACCAGCGGTAAATCAGGGATTCGTCAGATATTTGGACGACATTGAAGGATTACCACCAAAGGCCATCGGTGAGTTTGTTCCGTCCACAAGAATCTTTGCTAGTTTACTCATATAACCAACAGAGGCTATTCTCCAAGCCAGAACAGATAAACTGGAACGGCTGCTTGACATTCCGTACAAAACTGCCAGAGATATCCTATCCGGCCGCCCAATCTACAAATGCTTAGCAAATGAGAAGCTTTGTGATTCCCTTACCTATGGTTCTCTTATTCTTACACTCTCGGATATAGAACTATGGCCGGAAAAAGTACCAGCTATGATCAACATAAGTGTCAAGAGATTGACGACCCAATTGGCGTGTTTGGATGTGCACGTCCTTCCCGACTCGCGTTATAAAACCCATAAGGCCTGCAAATTTGACATAGACAAGGCGGCTAGGATAATATATTGCGAGAAAGTTGATTGTACACTTGATTCACACATTCGTCATATTAAAGCCCAAGAGAGGAAGCTGGCTCGGCCGAACGAGTAGATGTATATAGACTTTGATACTATTGGCGAAATATGACAGGGACAATTTACTAGATTGTCATTTTGGTTTAGCCAGAAAGAGCAACTTCTAATTTGTATACTGACCAGTTCAGATATTATATATAAGCTCTCCCTTTAAAAAAAGATTCTACTAAACAGAAGTCTAAATTTTAGAATCACGTGTATCCTCCTCTATATTAATATAATTGTAAGTTTCTACTAATTAAGGTAGAACGATTATTTGGGGATCTAAAAACCAGGAGCATTTACTAGCTGCTCTGATAAGCCTTATAGGAATACTGTCCTTAAGGAACTTTGAATAGAACTATATGAATTATGAGCCAAGGTAAGGCTTTAGAACTTAGAGCCAGACAGGGAAAGGCTCGAATTTAACAATTGTGCACATATTCTGTGAAACCCCTACACGTCGTTCCATCCTCTCCTTGTACCTCTAATTCATCGTACTATAAGGCACCTTAGCTCCTTCCGTCTCATACTGACACTGACCAAACTTAGGTGCAAAGTCTTTAAACGAATCCTCCCCCACCCGACAAAACTTCAATTTTCTCAAAACTCAATAGTCAGTCTCGCAAAATCCCCTCATCCCAACACCTCCATTGTCAAGACCTCCCATCTCCTTTATGGCGGATTCCTCTCTAGGAGACGGCATTAGCAGAGGCACTCAAGCTTGACTATCCCATGCAAGGCAGAACGTAAGAAACTTCAAAGTTAACCAGGTTCAGACCTCTACAAAATATATCCGGAATATTGCCGGCTGATGTCCGCAGCTGATTTTGTCCACTGTACCAAAGCGGCGGCCGGCATCCCGAACATCTTCATCATCCAGGAGCCCTCTTTACCACGCACAAGAAGTTTCTTTCCAAGTTTCGGTATATTCTCCAAAGGTTTTCCGAATAATATCCCTTGTTCTGACTGAGAATCAGAGGATTACCTCAGACTAAAATGCCACGTCATCGCAGAATGTCGATCATCTCTCCTACTTCGAAGTAAAAGTCCCTTACTATTGCCCCAGACCAATCTTGTTATAGCCTTACCTCTTCAGCACGGGCTGTGCAATGCACCATCCTATTCGTGCTTTTGTTACATACGTTGGTTCTTGGGCGACTCCGCTTTGAAACAAGCTGTATATGCGGGAAGGGGGCGTGAATAGGCAGCAATTACTACTGGGCCACAATTACACTGAGGGGCAGCAGCAACAAGCGCTATTTTGCTGCATTGCACCGATGGCATGAATTTTCTATTACTGTATGGAAAGATGCTGGCCGTATTTCAAGATGCACGATCTGTATATTTCTTCTAGTCATCTCGTCGACTCGAAACTAGCCATCACGATGCAACCAAAGAGTTCACTCCATCTCTCTAAAGGCCAATGATACCTACCGGCTTCCCCGGAATTTACCACTACTCGTACATCACTCCTTAAATTTCGTTTAAACTGTACTCTCACTGGCTTCCGGAATCTTTACCACTACAGTGATAAATCGATATTATACAGAATGCTGGGTGGCAGAGTGCACACACACGCGCACACATATATGTGGAGTGGAGTGGAATAGCAGGATTTGGCAAGACGGCAAAATCATTTTGGGGGTCGATCAGAGGAGAGATTTCTACAGGTTCCTAGGTTTGAAGTCCTACTACGTGAGGCCATCACTCATCATAAACTCTATGTATGAAAAGAGGGACTTCTAACCGTTAGGAGTTTCTGGTTCATACTGTGCCGCACTCCGCCCTACTCCTCCCTACCACATTGACATTTCTATTACTTCGATTTGTCACCATAGCTTTCTTTCTTCCAGCTGGCATATCTTTAGCTGTGGTTCAGTCTTTTCGTCTTCATCAGGTGTCCAAAAAAGCAGATTGAAAGCGATATATGAATTTTCCATGTCTTGTTTTTCACAACATTGACGATCGCTTAGCAGGGATACCGGAAAATGCCTTGGTCTTACGCCGCAATACATCTTGAGTGCCAATTGATTGCCCTGATTATGTGTTGCTGGTCTTAGCCGCTTCAAGCCCTGCACCTCCCTCCAATCGACTGCTATAATGATCCTCCCTCCATGCTAAGCCTCTGGTTGCTACTGCGCGATTCTCAACGCGGCGGAAGTTTATGTCAAACATCAACATCCCCAAACCCACTGCCAGCAGGGTGCTGCGCCCTGATGCCCTGATGCCTGGATACCTCATGACCTACATATATGTTCCGCGATTTCTCGATATGTTCTTTTCTGCTTTACTTTTATTTCAACACGCAAAAACATAGCAAGATATCACATTCAAAATGGCACTTACAGAAGAAGGACCCTATCGTGATGATCCAAACGATCGTTCCGAAGTCTCCATCGAGAGCGAGGACCATCCATATGTTTCTCCCACTACTTATTTCAAACTTCCTCTCAAAGTCTTGACCGTTGCTATCTCTGTCCTCTCTGTGGCCACTTGTGGTCTCCTCATCGCCAGCTACATCTACGCTCGATTATCGCCAATCGAAAGTTTTGGGTGGAGATTCGGACAGTCAATTGTTGACCTTTCAATTTGTGTAAGTTTCAACTTCTCTTTCTCGCATACAGTTGCAAATATTCTAACGAAGCGTCTTCCAGTTGGGCGTCAACTTCCTCATCACGACTCCAGCCATATTCTTGCAGCTTCCCATCGCCCTAAGTATGGCCATGGATATTGCCATGTCGATTGTAATTCTGGTCTTTTCTTCTAAGCTTCTCCGCTACGCCTGGCCAGGGAACAGGTCATGCCACAGGGGTCATTATGTTTACGATCCAATCAAGCATCGAGGAGATTGGGAGGAATTGCCACCTCGAAGTGGTTGCGACAGGGCAGTATTTAACCTGAGATTTATGATGGGCTTTGCCTTCGGTGTCAGTATTCTCATCGGGTAAGTTTCCCTCAATCCAATACGCCTTGACTTCTAAAATATGCCATATCACGCATTAACATTATCTAGCATCCTGATTCTCGTATCTCTGCTACTTCGTCTCGTTGCCGTCGCCAGAACCAGATTCTGGGAGAAGCTTTCGTTCTGGGAGATGAACCGACTGCCTGGCCAGATCGCATTGTCGACCCAAACACCAATTTCTAAAGTTACATGGAGACCATCATACAAGCTTCAGTTCAGTGTAGCTTTGTTGAAACAAGGGCCAGAAGATGTCGAGGCTCCAAATGCCGTGGATGTACCTGCTCAAAGCAAGACTCCAGTTGCTGCTGGCCAAGGCACTGAGGCTGCTTACTTGATTTAATTGTTGGGTTGTGTATAGACTCATTACTAAAAGGAGATGGATTTGTTCGTGTGATAATGAATCACAGCATGAACTGATGTGTTAAATTGAATCTTGGAGGAGGCTTTTGTATCTGCGATGGGAATGGGGTCTTTTCTTTTGTGCCTAGCATTTTAGCCATGTTATTGTTATTTATGTAGTCGCGCTTCTAGCTGTCAGCCTGCTTCCAGACAATAAAATGGCTTATAGATCACTATTACTGTTCCATGCAAAGACCTAACAACCTTATCACTTTGAATCCGTTGGCTGGAAATGTGGCCTGCTCAGGAAGCTATTTGACTGAAATTGAGCCAAAGGGCTTATCTAGATGAAAAGGTTAACGAGTGCAGTGATCTGGCTATTGGGGAACAAAACATCGAATTCCACCGTCCAAGTGAGCTTGCTAGACTCTTGACAACACGGAGTATTCATCTCATGTGATTTTGAATAGAAAATTTGCCTAGACTACTGTTGTATCCGACTTTTGTCCTTACTTCTCAAGTCTTTTCGGAGATATTCAATCGTACACCTCTCTCATGGGTGTATGTGTTGCTCATCAAATATGTTTATTCTTCTGCTTCTGATTCTAAGTTCCGTCTAAACTAAGTTCAACCACAACGTGACGAAATCATGATCTATGCCTCTTTCAGCTCCACGAATATCTAGATGAGCTCGGGGAAAGTTGGCGGTCTTACATAAGAGCCTCTTGTTATCTCTATATTACAATACTAACCACCACCCCATCTCACATACTCAGTACGTAAGCACCATTAAGCACAAATGTAGAGATCACTTCCTAAAAAGAAGGAAAAAATATAAATACATCAAAAGCCGAAGGTAAAATCCACCAAGTCTTAAACTTATCAGCTACCTCAGATAAAATAAACTAACGCCTAGAATCTAGATCTTCCCGATTACGCAACGAATAATAAAGAGAGTCTTCGCTTATCGCCGGTACTTATATATATCTACAAATATCCATGCACAAGTAAATTTATAAGTACGCAAGGAAGTTTATAAGAATATAAATTTCCATATTTATTTATTCTCCTATTCTCCTATCCACCTCTGGATTTCCACGTATCTCCATCTCCATCTCCATCCCCCTTTCCCCCCTCTATAACCCTAACCTCAACCTATCTCCCTTAACCTCAACCACAATCTCCCTTAACCTCGACCACAATCTCAAAAAAAAAGAAGGGGTATCTCTCGCCAAACACCAAACATCAAAGTACAAAAGAAAAAACGAAAATAAAATAAAATAAAATAAACGTAGGACTCACAACACAAAACACAAAACTCAAAGCTCGAAGAGAGGTTCTGTATACCCCCTCATTCACTTATTCACTCATACTCTCATACCCATACCCATACCTATACCCTTCGCCTTTTTCCTTCCCTTTTCCCTTCCCTTTACCTCCTTTTTCCCAAGAGAGGTACTCGTATCAAATCATCAAATCATCAAACCTAGAGCGTTGGATGATCGTCTCTGACCACTCCCACCTTAATACCCTGAATAACATGCTCAGACATGCTATCACTCATCCTCGTCCTCCACCCATTCCTCTACTATCTCTTTGTTCCCCCCCACCCACTTCTCCATCGCCGCCTCTTCAACTTCTCGATTCCACTCCTCCTCATTCCCATTCTCCCCCTTCTCCTCATCCTCATCCTCGTACATCTCCTCCTCCTCCCCCACAACCCCCTTTCCCATATCCACATCCCCCTCCCCCTCCTCCTCCTCCTTAACACCCCCATACCCACCCATCCCACCCATCCCCTCCATCTCAACCCAAACCCCCAACCCCCTAACTGCCTCCGCAGCGACATCATAAACCCGATGTCCCACAGGATACAACAACATATAATCCCTCATCTCCCCCGAGAAATCTTCACGATCGGCACGGAGATGCAGGATCTCCGCGTGGGAGCGGGGTGGTGGGTGTAGGGCGGTGAGGTCATCGTAGCGGCGCTCGATGGATTGGATGAGGGCTTCTTGGTGGTGTTCGGGTGGGAGGGGGGCCTGGACGGGGAAGTGTTGGTTGGGATTTTGATTTTGGCTGTGATTTTGATTTTGGTTTTGGTTGTGATTTTGGTTTTGATTTGAAAAATGAACTGAGGCTTTCTTACGGTTGAAAACATGTGCGCAGTTACCTCGGGGAAGATGAGCTGGGACTGGTGCTGGTGCTGGTACAGGCCGATAGTTGATGACAGCTCGTTTCTGTGGCTGTTCGCTTACATGCCCATTAGCGTGACGTGGTCGAGATACGATATTAGGGATATTTCCAAAGAATCCTATACGGCGCGGCGGTTGTGCGACTTGAGGTTGCTGCTGAATAGGTTGAACTGGCGCGTTCAAATGGGGCAATGGGTGGACCATGAACTCCTGATGAACGGGGGGTGGAGCAGGTTGCTGAATATAGGCTTGACCCCCTGCAGGTAAGAAAAGAGGTTGACCAGGTTGTCCAAAAGGGTCTTCAACGAAACCGAGTTGAGCGGGCTGTGGATCAGGTCCTCGAAGAGGTGCGATGAAAGTAGGCTGACGAAGGGGTGGAGCAGCTCGATGTCGATGGAATTGAAAGAGGTCAATCTCTCGATCCGCTGGTAGAGGCATATCTTGTTGCCACGGCCCAGGAAACCGATCATGTTGAGGTAAAGCCCAATCCGGTGGCGGCAGTCGTTCTGGAGGGTGATGGGGGCCGTTCGGGAAGATCATGTCGAAGATCGGATTGATTCCGCCATTATTATCGGCCATAGGATCCACAAACCGAGGACCTTGCATACCTATAGAAGTAGAGTTAGTATTCACTCATCCAGTCTCATGTGAGTAACCGTTGAAAAGCAGGGGATGAGTAACAGGTGAAAGTTCAGGAGACATAATGATAAGAAGGTATATGCGGGGCTGACTGTGCTACTATAGACTTGCCTTGGTTTTGTCGACGATCTGCACGAATCCTAGCTCGGAGATTTTCCATTTCTTGCTGAATATGCTCTTGTAAAAAATCAGCAACTAGGACACCATAGAAGCTGGCAAGTTTCATAGTCTAAATAGCTAGCTGTACAATATTTAACACAGTAGAAATCCAAAATCATGAACGCTTCTGTTGCTAAATATACAGCCGCCCATGTCCCAAGACAACCAAAAAAAAAAAAATACCAACTAACCATGTATTGCTCTTTGCAGACCGGGATGGCCCATTGGTACACCTGCCATCCCAGGATGTCTAGACTTTCTACGCTCTTCATCCTTCTTCACTTCGTCAGAAAACCTGATTCTCAAGTCCTCCTCCGTATATTCAGGATGTTCAGCTCGAATCTTTTCAAGAGCCTCCTTCTCGGCTTTTCCGACTTCCTCATCATGACGCGCCTCCACGTCCTCAAACAATGGGCAGTTACCTGGTTTACCTCCCCGGTGTGGATCATTGAAGTGATCGTAGCCGCATGATTTGGAACAAACGTAGCATTGTATATTCCCGCATTTGGTACATGCCATCTTGTTGCAGCCTTCCTCCTTGATGAAAGAAGTACCACACTTGTTACATTTCCGGATCAGTGCTGCAGATCTTGCCTCCTCAATCTGTCGACGAATTGAAAGCCCATTTTCTCTTGCAGATTCTTCACAACTCTTTGGAATATGTGATTCGAGTTTGCATAGTCGACAGCTGATTTTCTCACAATCTGGTGCTTGGCATTTAAATTCCTTGTTGATTTCCACGGGTGGGTACTCGGCTGCAAAGGGACAAAAAGGGCAACTTGCAAGATTTTCAATGCCAGCCATTCGCAACATAGCCTCTTGTTCAGTTCGTTCCAATGCGACCAATGTGTGTTCATCAAGAAACAATAATCGTTGATCGTTGGAAAACCCAGCCTGACAGCCGTCCATCGACATGCAATGGAGCTCATATTTGGAAGCGCCGATTTCTGTCTCTGCCATCTTTTTCGCACAGCCTCTGCAAAACCAATGAAGAGTATCACCATCGCAATGGATCATTCGATTCATTGGATAATCTCCAAAGCAGCATCCACATTCTGACATGGTTCCATCACGCTGCGCTCTTTGCTCATTGGCTGCCTCCTCGATTTCATGCAATCGTTCAGCTTCCCGAACTGCGTCGGCTTTTGCTCTGACTTTTCTTGCAGCCTGTATCTCAAGGTAGAATTCTACTCTGACTCTCTCCTCATGACCAGAGTCGAGATTCTTTTGAATGGTTCGTTCTGAGAATTTATCTTGCTTTCTTCTTTGAGATCTCAGCTTCATATAGGGCGGGTTCTGGGGTTCCCATTCTCTCTGTGCTTGCTCAAGGACTCGATAGGCATGGAATAATCGATATCCAGTTTGGTTGAGAGTAGCATCGATAAAACTCATTGGGGTTAATGCGAATTCGAAGCTCAGAAAGGTGCGTCTAGGAATTATTAGTCTTCATTGTCACTTGAATAATCTTGCTATGTGAGCACTTGGTAAGGATGAAGGTTTTGCAGACTTGAAGATAGTCGCCAACATCACATCAAATGCTCACGCCTTTGGAATTGTAGTCAAACTTACATGTCAGCATGAATTTCCCGCAGCGGCTCAGGAGAATCAGCCGCTCCATACTTCAAAGTTGCCGCATCCTCCTCCGTGATTTGTCTCTTTCTCTTGAGAGTCTTTTGCATATCCTTTGCCTTGGGATATGGTGAGCCCTTTTCAGTTTTGTCGAGAATGTGAGCAATGATCAGGTCAGACGAGTTACTAATCGTCTCATACAACTTCCCAACGTGGTCTCGGCAAATGTCGGGAAATATGGCAAGAACAGCGTCGATACAACCTAAGCGAGTTTCTCGTTGAGGTTCTATTCCCTCTGGTTGAAATTGCTGAGCGAGTGGATCGGGTTGCGCAGGCGGTACAGGAGGACCTTGATGCTGTTCAAGGACCCATGGATTTGCTTCCAGTCCAACTTGTGCATCTTGAGGTCCATACATCCGGGCAATCATCTCGTCATTCAAGTCTTCATCCAGAACGTAATCGCCAAACCTTTGCCAACCATCTGCTGCATGTCCATTTGGGGGCTGTAACATTTGATTGATACCAGGAAGAACGCCATTCATATACCCATTTGGTGCATCTTGTTGTTGTGGAGGTGTTTGCGGTACCGGATTTGGAGCCCGTGGTGGTGAGGAAGGAATCACATAAGGATCATCAATGACGATAGGGCTGTCTGATTTGATCTCAACTTCATCATCATCGCTATCGCTGACCAAATCAACCACATTATCCATGGCTGTTGACTCTACCGAGGCATTCGGGGTGAGTAGAGAAGCAATACTCAACACTCGAGGGCGTCTCTTGCTTGCCGATGGGGATGGTCCTGGTTTTGGTGTGGGTGTCTTGGCCCGATGAGCGAGTCTGAGAATTCGTTTGGGGTTGATGATTTTGCGAAGAACCTCGCGTTTGGTGGAGGAGTTGGTCTTTCCAGGAGCTGGAACCGGCGCAGGATCTAATTCTTCCATGGTGAGTCTCAATTGTAAATTTCTGGGGGATTTCTAGATTTCTAGAAGTGGTGCACGTGGAATACAACAAGCTGGTGAACTAGATCTTGTTGTATATGGTCGTGAATGTGAATATGAATGTTTTCGCGTTCGAGTTCGAGACTTCGAGTTCGAGACTCCGAGTTCAGCCTTGCGAATGGGTACCAAGTATATGGTCGCGGGGGTAGGACAACGTCTGGGGTGGTAGGATGGAAGATATAAGATCAGTGACTTACCTCTTCTGTGGTGTGGGTGAGCAGAAGTAGAGTGGATGGACTTGATGTCATGTTCTGATCTAAGACGCTCTACTCAGAGGATGGTGTCTTCGTGACAAGATGTACTGGAGAGTTCGTGAGTGGTGATGCGACAGACTGTTCATAGCCTTGCGCTTTCCCATCTAGATTGAATCCAGATTAGGCAAGCACCAACCCATTCAGGGTGATGGTCACGTGGTGCTGTGAACCAGAGAGCGGGCGTGATTGGCCAATTAGCAGACAAGTGAGGAGTGAAGTACAGCCCAGCAGCACTTGCTGGTGGGTCTGGGTTGGGGGAGGGGGGGGTACCACGTAGACTAGGTATCTAGAGGAAGTTGTGCAGATGTAGCACGTAGCACGTAGCACGTATCACGTACCACGTACTAACTGGTATGGAAAAGGCTCCAGGGCTGCATTAGAGCTGTGTATAGGTAGTTCTGTTAGGTTTTAGCCCTCCCCCTTCCCCTCCCCCTCTCCTCCTCCATGATATACACCTCCCCTGCTATCATACACACCTTGCACGATTAGCCTCGCATGAACCTAGCACCACGGGGACTGGCTAGGTACGGAGTTATCAGTTAATCCACCTGCATGCAAACCATCGGCCAATCCCTGTGCCCCGCTTCCAACGTCCATGGCTTGGCGGTGACCCCTGGTCCTTGGCCGATAGAGGCCGATAGAAGCCGAAACCTAAGGCTGACGCTACTCCAAAGATGGTGACCCTTCTCAAACCACCCGGCCAAATCCATGCTCACAACCATGGGGAGCGTCGGAACGACACCACTCTATTACTGTCACTGCCCCTCAAGACCAGGCTGACTCGTCGTCTTTATTCAATGGTAATGCTTGTATATACTGTAGGTGAATTTTGTCAAGTCACTCGTAGTTGAGTTGACATCAGAAATAGTATCGGCTGACTTGGGATCCCCCAGAGCTTAAGTACTACTATCTCTATCATTCCTTCATTCATTCTATTTCTGTCCCTTCAACTCCTGATACCGCCCTTTCACTACCCACAACCTACCCACCTATACATTCGTATCTGCAAGATAAAGAAACCTACATAACTAACCCTCCCCCATCCCTCTGGCCAGCTATCAACTAGACACTAGACAATTCTAGACCCCTCTTGACAACTCCAGGTTACTCCTCACAACTCCCGACAACCATAATGGCAGACCTTCCTTTGTCCACATCTCCCAATCTTGGCCTTGCATATCCTACAAAGGCAGAACAACTACAAATTTGGACTCTCAACTCCAAGAACTGGGGAACAAATCTCTCACTGCCAGACTATCTTGAACGAGAAGAGCATCTCTCCAACATTCCACAGACCCGCGATGGAGGAATCACACGTAAGTATTCGTCTTTGTGCCCCATTTACCCCTCCATACAGCCCCACCTC
Organism: Hymenoscyphus occultus; assembly: GCA_900536445.1. Lineage (NCBI taxonomy): Eukaryota > Fungi > Ascomycota > Leotiomycetes > Helotiales > Helotiaceae > Hymenoscyphus > Hymenoscyphus occultus. The sequence goes on from UNPT01000021.1 coordinate 219,068, forward strand.
CACCTTCCCCCCTTTTACTCAGCAAGTCTGCAGGTCTCAGTCCCATTGACCATGTTTCACAGATTGGATTCTTACCGATAAGACCCTCCCTGAAAACTCCCGACCAATTCTCTCCTCCTGCGAATCCTTGCGGCGCCATGCCATTATTTCATATCCAAATGGTACAACAAAAGAAGTGATTACCCACGGAATTGGTTCAGTTTTCTGTTCTCCAGACTATAGAGGCAGGGGCTACGCAGGCCGTATGTTATCTTTGGTACGCGAAATATTAAGAACGCATCAAAAAGATATTGCGGAATGTCCATTCAGTATTCTGTACTCAGACATTGGAAAGAAATTCTACTCTGGCCTGGGATGGAAGGTATTCGCCAGTTCTCATATATCCATCCCAGCCCTGCGAAATGATACAGGTACCACGAATGGGACTACAAATGGAACTGCAAACGGGACAACGGTAACAGCTACACCTCTCACATCACAAGAGCTACCAGATCTTATTGCTCAAGACTGCACCTCCCTCAAAGCACTCGTTCCCAAAATCGCAAAATCCACCAACAAGCCCTCCCTGGCTGTCTTTCCTGATGCACAAACAATAGAATGGCACCACCTCCGCGAATCCTTCATGGCCTCGAAACTCTTTTCCAACCGCCCACTCCCAACCATCAACGGCGCAATCTCCACCGGCAACCCCGGCTCTAGAGTATGGATCATCTTCACCCGCGTATTCGGGGATAAATTCTACATCCTCCGTCTCGTCATAGAAGACTCCACGGACTCTCCATCCAACGCCGAAAAGCTCTCCAGCGTTCTGAAAATCGCCCGTGAAGAAGCCGCGAAGTGGGATTTAGATAGTGTAGTACTGTGGAATGTGAGTGACGTAGTAAAGAACCTTCTCGCGCGTGCGCGTGTGGCGTACCAGTCCGAAGAGCGAGAAACGGATAGTATCCCCAGCTTGATGTGGTATGGAGATGGGGAAGGGGGACCAGATGCCGTAGAGTGGGTTGCTAATGAGAAGTTTGCTTGGTGTTAGTTAGGTGATGGGTATCTCTGTCTGGCTTTCTGTTCTCTTGGGCTTAGATGGCGTAGTATCGCATAGTCTAGTCTAGCCTGGGCTGGGCTGCGCTAAGGTTGGTTTTTAGAGTATAAGGACCTAGCTACCTAGAGTAGAGTAGAATAGAGTAATACGTCACGAGACTTCTTCTTTTTTTTTCTTCGGCAGATTATAGCCTGGTTTCCTTTCCTTTCCTTTCCTTTCTGTTACGTTGGCTTAGCTAGCTTGGTTTAGCTTGGGTTAGCTTGGGTTGGGTTAGGTTGGAGGGAATGAGTGGGAGTGGGTGTCTTTGGATACTGTAGATAGCTCTACCCTACCTATGTACTCGTGTTCATTTAGATAAGCGGGTTGAGTAAATTGGGGGTCTTGTGGATGTTCTTGTAGATTACTTTTATGCTTAGGTTTATTACTGGTGGAGTTTGCTTTGGTGTGGTTTGGGGAGGGAGAGGGAGAGGGAGAGGGAGGGAGAGGGAGAGGGGGGTTGTGGTGTTATTTGGGTTGGGGTGGGTGGCGAAGGTAGAATGTAGGATGCAGGATGTAGGATGTAGAGTGTACCTAGATTAGTGGGTGATGGTATTTTTTGGGATTGAATTAGAGGTTGGAGGTTAGAGATTCTGGTGGAGGGAAGGGGAAGGGAAGGGGGATAAGTGGGAAGGGAAGGGATTAAAAGGGATATAATATACTAGTAACTCTTAAGCTTCAACTCCTCTATATAACTAAGTAAGTAAAAACAGGACTCAACATTCTATCCGTTACCCTAGCGAGTATAAGGAGTACTCCTATCTAAAGCCTACCTACCTATCTACTATACAGGTAGTAAATCTACTAACTTTTCTTTTCTTTCTATCTAGGTAGGTATTCTATTATATTCTAAACTATTCTAAACTAGGTAGGTATTGTAATTAGTACTCCTTCTTCTTACTATTATACCGGATAGGAAAGGGTATAAGAAATAAGAAGTAAGAGTATAACTAGAACTTAAGTTAGTATTATAGGTTTAGGAGGTTTAGGTAGTTGTAAAATAGATAGGAGTTAGGATTCTAGGTAGGGGGAGGGGGTAGGGGGAGTGGTTAGAGGGTTAATAGTGTAGGGTAGATAGGGTAGGTAAGGGTTAAAACTCTTGGAAAATACTTGTATAGAATGGTTTTAAGTTTCACGAATCACGTGTTCACGTGATGTTTGTCATAATAAGAGGCGCAACCCTCGACAGGCACATCTAGGTTTCTTATAGCAAATAAGATCGCTTAGAGTAGCTAAGCGATCCAAGGATTTCCATTGGTTATGATCACGTGATATACACATCGACTACATCGACAGGCGATGTAGACAGGCGATGTAGACAGGCGATGTAGGATATGTACGAGAACAAAGGTTCTATATAAGACTGGCACGTCTGCCATTAGATAGGAGCTTCGTGCTCAACTTAGTTATCAATCTTATCATATTTGTTTGACATCTTTGATACAAGTAACGAGTTCACTTCCAAGTGAACAACCCAATAGTCTTCTTCTTATCATAGCATACCAACCAGCGAACACCCAGCCAAGTTTAGTTAGCCAGTTTGAGTATTCGTTACACTGTGCCAGACCGTCCCTGGCAGCATATTACTATGGACTTTTGCAGCTTCCCAGAGGACAAATCAGGGCACGACAACGTCTTTGTAGTAGTTGATCGACTCTCAAAACAAGCTATTTCTGTCCCTTGCTACAAGACAGTTACCGCAGAAGAGATGGCTAGGCTCTACATCTGTCACGTGTATCGCTACTATGGCGCTGCTGAATCTATTGTTTCAGACCGCGGAGGACAGTTTATTTCAGCATTCTGGAAAGAGTTTAACCGTATACTTGGGACTCAGCTTAAACTTTCCACTGCCCACCACCCGCAGACGGACGGACAGACTGAAATCATGAACCAATACCTGGAACAGAGACTACGCCCGTTTGTTAGCTACTATCAAGACAACTGGGCAGAGTTACTGCCTATCATGGACTACGCACAGCTCACCCTGCCACATGAGTCGCTTGGGCAGATGAGTCCATTTGAAGTGTTATACGGACATCCTGCTCGTACCTCTTTCGACTGGAAAACGCCGACGACCACCCCTTCAGATCAACTAAGCGTTGATAAAGCTAAAGCACTTGCTAATCGCATGAAAGACGTCCAAGATGCAGCTAAGCGAGAGCTCTCGTCGGCACAGTAGCGTATGGAAGCGTCCGCAAACAAACACCGACGTCCAGTAGACTTTGCAGTAGGGGATTTTGTCTGGCTTGCAAAGCGATACTTACGCACAGAGAGGCCCAGCCGAAAGCTCGACTTCCCAGGAGCTGGCCCTTATAAGATTATCCAGCAAGTAGGCCACGCTTTTAAGCTTCAACGGATTCAATGAAAGTACACCCTGTCTCCTCCCCAGATAGACTACGCAAGGCTGCCCAGAACCCTCTACTGGGAAAAATTAACCCAGAACCACTACCTGTTAATACTACAGGTGATGACGAATGGGAAGTTCAGAACATCTTTGCAAGCAAGGGCCGCAAGCACCTATACTACCGTGTAAAGTGGCTAAATAGAGACGAGGACTTACAGTGGTATCCTGCGTCTGATTGCAAATACGCCCCTCATAAAGTGAGAGACTTCCACTTAGCTAACCCAACTCAACCTGGCCCGCCAGCTCTCTTAATGGAATGGTTGAAGGCTTGGGAGGATGGAAGGGACGATAATGATGATTTAGACAGTGATTTGATCATGGATACACGGTCGAGGATGACCTTCTTTAAAAGGGGGGGTACTGTTACGGTGTTGGAGGAACTAGGGTCAGATCACGTGTAGCATAGCACGTGTGTGCTACGAGGAATCCTGTATATAAGCTCTTGTTCCTCTGGAACTCTCTTCTCTCCTTACTTAGTTGTTCGCTCTTTATAGCAGTGTTCGGTTTGACTCAGTATTCATTACAGCAAGCAGTGGTTCACTCCACACGTTCACAAATACTACTTTATAGCTTTAATTAAATGGAAGATAGGGATAAATATATATAAAACTCTTCTAAGTAATACTAATAGAACTACCTCTTATTTCGACTTTAAGAGGTAGTTCTATTAATTTTTAATTATATAGGGGTTATATTAGTAATTTATAATTTATAGAGCGGTAGTTCAGTTATTTACCGCTATTATAATAATAAAACTATTCTTTTTTCGATTTTTTAGAGGGGTATGATTTTAGGGGTATTTAGGTTAATTACCGACTCAAAAATAACCTATATATTTGAAAGTCTTATCCTTGTTTAGAATGCGTCAACTCCTTATTCATACAAATCCCCTAGCCTCGGTAAAGCTACTCCATGACTAGAAAAACAACAATGACCTGGTCTTTGCCCTTTTTGATGCCTCACAGCTCCCCATTGAACCTGTTTTAAATGCGCCATCTTATCCCCTTCTTTGTGATGGCAGGCAGAAGCAATTCCAAGACTGTTATTTCCCACCAATATACAAGGTTGGAGCCTTCTCGCGCCATTCAAAAGCAATACCAAAAGCATAACAACACAAATTAGTAAAGCGGTAAGGGTAGCACTTATCGAAAAGCCAACGCCATTTTGTGTCCTGCTGTAGTTGATCTCTCCATGTGGATAAAGCCTAAGGTTTTGTGACATAAACAGAGCTTGGGACGCAACCCAATGAAGTATGACACTCGAAGTCATAAGAAAGATCCCGTGAGGAAGGGGTATCGAAAGCCAGTACGTCTAGCGTTGAAGCCCTTTTGGGTTTGAAGTACGAAGCCCTTTTCGATGTGTGCTGAGACGGGCCCATTCGTTGGCTGATAGCATTGATGTATAAACAGAGTTATATGCGAAGTAGAGACAAGATACTACTACTTGCGGGGAATTGACAAAAGCTGTCATTTGTAGCTGTATAATGCTTCCTCTTTTGGTGGCGAAATCTTGGGGTTGGTCGGGATTCCGTTGCATGCCGAGCCGCTTTGTCCAGATTGAGGCAGCCCTTTGATAGATTCCAAAGCCAATCTTGAAGTGGCTTGGGCTCAAGAGATTTCTTGCCCAGTACCAAAACCAGAGTCCCCTACAGAGAAGGACGGAAGTTGAACAGATGACAGTAATACAACTAGATAGTGTCAGAAAATGAGTGAATCATAGTTGGAAAAATCGCTTACAGAAACAAAGTCAGCGCCCACCTTCCTTTACTTGGGGCATGCCACCATCTCAAAGAAGTGTTGTGGTCATAAAATCATGCAAGCCGCTTCTCTGGATGTTCTGTATCGAATCTCGTGCTACTAGCTTCAAGTCGGGATAGCATTGGTCTTTGGGTCGTTTCGGTATCAGGTGTCTCCAGGAATGAAGCGATTGCATTTCCTACTGTTGCCAAAACTGGCTCGGAATATGTCAAGAGTAGGAGTAAAATACAGCTCAACTTGATTGCCGTAGCTATCAGAACAGACAACATAATTGCTGGACTGTATCTTAGCCCACAACTTTCTTCCACTTCTGTGTGCTCGGACAAACAATAGTCAACTTCGTGCTCGAGCTCACGTGGATCATCATCATCTACTGGGTAGGTAAAGGACCATGAACTAGCATTGGCCATCAATTCCTTGTAGTCGCAACTGTTATCGGAACCTTTACAAACCCAATTCTTAGCATAATCACCAACCATTAGGTCATCTGTTTGTTTCTGGAACATGGAGTAATCGAAGGCCATCAACACAGTCGCATCTGTATGACCCAGGTAAGGAGTCGCCGTCGAGTTCGAAGGTTAATTCTTCAAAACCACAAGTAAGTTGCCATGATTCGAAGTTCTGCTGTTTCCTTTGCCATATGCTTCAAGACAATCACGATTGTTAAGTCGCTCCAACGGCTCACCTACGGCTTCGAATAGAAGACTTGCACCGCAAAACGATGAAAAGTTGCTGTAGTCAACTTTTGAATATTCACGATCGACTAGTCAATAGTCTGGAAGGCCTCTTGGATTCCAGCTGGTCCATGTGTAGTCGGTGAATGCGACCTGTGATCTAATGTTCGATATGATGTTAGTTAAATTGCTGGAGACAATCAATATGCGAAGGCATAACGACGGATTAGGGGCACAATCTTGTTACTCCAGCAGCAGCATGTTGGACTACTCTGCAGATTTAGACCCGTAGGATCTAGACACTGGCAGAACCCGACATACCTGTTGTTGTAAGTTATACTCCCATTCAGATTACACCTTGGTGTCTCAAAGAAACGGGGCGTGACGACAAACACAGTGTAGTCGAGCTCAATATCTACCTCGAATAAAGAAGCATTCCATCTGCCATATATTGGATCATACACTCGTGCGTCTGAACTTTTGGAACAGGATAAAGTTTCTCACAGAATATGAAGAGGTAATGTCGAGCATATTAGAACCGAACAAAGCAACATTTTCTTCCACTCTGTCAAATTTCTCACACTGATTATACCTATATCGAGATATTTCCCCTGATGATGAGCCTTATCTACTTCGCGTCGTGTAGGGGAGTTCAAACACTGCATGGCATGATTGCTTCCGCCCAGCAGTAAGGTTGCAAGTGCATTGATAATGATATGAAAAGCTTGATTTGACCTTCTGGCAGTGTCGCAATCTCCATCATAGATAGACCCGACTAGGAGTCCGCTTCTTGAAGTCGCAGCTGCCCATATTGTAAACACGAGGTTGATCAAAAGTATTATTCCAGATCCGACCGCTGCAATGAGACATGTACCTCGCCAGCCACTCTGTGATGTTAATTGCCACCATTTCTTTCACTTCGTTCATTTCCTAAAGTCACTGCAGGCGTGTGCTCTCCAGATCCCGACACAAATCTCTCAAACCATGCGTAATGGTTCGATAGGAAAGTTGTCGTTGGGCCAATTATGGATTTGAGTTCTTTGAGATATCTGAGATTCCTAAAGATTGAAAGATTAGCACCGTGATCAATTCCGCTCGCTTGGCGAACCAACTTATGAGGTTTTTGTATCTCTACGTTGTGAGCTTTCCATGAATCCGCCGCACTCCGAAAAGTTTTGCTTTGGGTGTAACAAGCAAAACTGGATTCAGTGGGAGAATTTGCACCATATTTCTCGTCGTCGAACCTGTCGGAACAGTACTGTGGATTAAACCTCGATAGTAAATCTGGCTTATATTTTACTTTTTGAAATGCCATTAAGCAGTCCGGCGAAGTCGATCTTTTTTTGTTCGCAAGCAAAAGAGTCGCTGAAGCTAGTTCATTCCTGCCAGCAGAAAGCTATGTAAATACAATAATAAAGTAAAAAGACATCACTGCAATTCCGTGCCAATAAGAGCAATTGGGACCGGACCAGCCTCAGAATTAATGCTAGGCATCAACAATTAGTTCGAAGCATCGAAAGGAATCATTCCAAAAACTTAAAACATAATTAAAACCGTTCCTTCCGTAGTATGCAGCTACCAACTATCCCTCGAATTTTACACATGCAACGCTATTGCATCACACCAATCACAACAAGGATTTCAAAACACCAACATTCTGGTGCCGGGAAATGGTTACCCAAACTCCCGGCGCAGTGCAGCACACGGAACACTTTGAAATTACACTGATGTACTGTACCACTCAGGTTTAAATTGTGTTTCGATTCAGTTATCACTTTGCATGCGAAATTTAAAGCCAACTGTGAGGTTACTAATCTTTATGCTCGCTTGGTACCGGTTACTAACATATCTAATATCTAATATCGCTAGGAAGAAAGCAGTAAGATTTATGACTCAAGGTATGTATTCATATATAAACCTCGTAAAATAAGAAGAAATTTTAACCTAAATTTCCCAATCTCTTTGGTTGAACTACGGACAATAGGTTCTGCCGTACACAATACTGCCGAGTAAATTCAGCTAATGTCAATCACAAGGGCGCGGTGTGTATGAGAGTACAAATATATGACTAGAATCATACATTGAGCCTATCAGTGGCTATACAAGTAATACGTAACGTTTTGCAATCTTCCTTCTTACAAGTGACAAAAATAGGCTACCTAATCTTGAACTACACTTCTACATTATAACAAAGAAGGGATTAAAATGCCATATATATTCAAGCTACCACTTTTCCATCATCACGCAACAAGACAGAGAGCAGAAACACAATCAAATATTGAAAGATAAGGCTTCTGTTTACCCACAATTCTTTAGGTTGACCAATATTTGTTACAATCATGGGACCTGTCCTGTGAACACTGAGTCCACAAAATTGCAACTGCTACTCGCAACGCAAGCAAACATAATAAAGATTCAAGCTACAAGCAATATGTATAAATATATTACCCACCAACTTGATTGCTTAGGAAGATCATTAAGTGTACCACGTGTCTAGAAATTTGATTGCCTAAACATTATTGACCACGTGTAAACATCCTCTTGACGTGAACTGCCTTGCCTGATTTGCCATACTTCCAGTTTTTTTTGTCTCTAGCCAAATTAGCACTAAATTTACATAAGCAGTTATAATACTATACAATGACGAACGCAGAGAGTGGCATCAGCCAACAGTTCGTTGACGAGAACTTTCAGTCTTGATAAATGGTTCTTGGCAAGTCCGACATTTTGGCCTTCACATTGAGTCTTATCAACATGATATACTGCAACTCAAGATAACCGTTCGCTATTAGTGCCTTCCTTTTAAGCATTTCAGGTTGGGTGGGGTGTTTACATATTACATAAGCAAGACGATAAGCGGAACACTAAGCGAAATAAACAAATATTGATGTCTGTTGATGTTTGCTGAAAAGCCAGACGACAAAGAAGAGATGATACTGTAAACTACTGTTTTGGGGATAGGTTACTTGGAACATGTCAAACCCAGGCGTCATCTGACTTGTAAAATGAGCAATCTGCGAGTCTGGGTGTAGTTAGCTAATTAGTGTATGCTATCTTAGCTACCTATATATATGAGTTATACTTCAGAGTCCTGGCACATTGTACTTCATCTAATACAACCTTAACCTGTAAATCCATGTTATATTACCTTGTACAAATATAGCTATGTAAAGTAAATTGACTCCAGAAAGGCGCTCAGGGCAGAAGGCTTATTTTATCCAAACTACAAAGCTAGCTGAGTACTCACACTACCAACGGAGTGCACTAGTCCCAAAGGAGCGGAGCACGCTAGTAGACTGACTTAGTATGTAGCCATATGTCAGGTAAATTCACCCACAGACCAATTCCCAGGAACAACAACTTCACGATTAATAGTGAATCAATTGTGTTAGATCATACAAGGAAAGATTGAATAGGATGTTTCAACAAAATACCCCTCTCCAGAAAGCTTGGACCAGCGGAGCTACTAGAATAGGGCATGAACATCCTGCCCCCCTCAGCACGTTCACTCATTGCTGCCAACCAAAATCATCCATTGAGAATACTTTGTTGGGACACGGACCTAGTGAACATAGCTACGAGTTATCCGGAGCATGCTGCTATGCTAGCGTGTGACTCAGAGAATGCGGGGTAGGAGGGAGCAGGAGGGGGTATGTGACAGGGGTGTTGTTAAGTTAAATAGTGGTCCTTCCTACCATCTTTTTGATCTTCATCAACAACCTTGACTGTATTTTGGATTTGTACTTGTACGCTTCTTGCAATACCCTGACATAGTCTTTGTACGATACAACTTTCTACCTTCCACTTAACACCTTTTCTATCAAACCTTCTCATACGAGAGAACGGAAACAACACATCTCACAGAGTTTGCGTATTACAACCCTCGTACTCTACTACGAAACAAAACCGCAGTCATGAGTTCATTAACTCCCGACCTCTCTTCGCCATTCAGCTTCCCAGATGCCGACCAAATAATTCTTCACACCCACGAAGGACAGCTTGTTGTTGGTCAAGTGTCTTCAGCTGCCATGAGCAGAGCCAGTCCAGTATGGAAGAAGCTCATCACGCCTCCATTTGGTCGCCTTGTGCCAACCTCAAGAAGTGAGACACCCACATCGGAATCCTCAAGCGCAGAAAGCATCCACTCTGTACAAGGTTGCGACAACACAAACCCAACTGAGGAGTACAACATCCAAGAGCCTGGACAATCACCATTGGAATCCCAGGAGGACGATTCCGAGGCTTTGCTTATTCTGCTCAAGATCGCACACGTTCAGTTTGCCAGTATCCCCACCAAGTTGCCCTTTGACAATTTGTTGGCAGTTGCGGTCCTTGTTGATCTATATGACTGCGTTGAACTTATCATGCCCTGGGTTCAGAGCTGGGTTGCCGACGAAGCCACTGAGTCTATGAAAGATGGGCAGGAGTCATGGTTGTTTATTGCATGGGTCTTTGGCCGTGAAGACACATTTGTAAACTTGGCTGAGGCCTTATCAAGAAAATTGGATGTGCAAGCTGAGGAAAAGTTTTTGGCTGGCCCTATGCCACCTCTAAACACTGGTATGTTCTTATCTTGAATTTCCTCTAGGAGGCTCTGACTTACATGACTATAGAAAACCTCCTCAACACTCGTTTGAGAGAAATTGAGCTGATCCTTGAAGTTCCATACAAGATTACGGACACCATCAAGGGAATCTCTGCGCACTGGGGATCTCTATATCAGGTCACAGGTTGTACTGGCCACTCTAATGGTGTACCATTAAAAGGCATGTCTGCGATTGTTCCTGGCCAACTGTGTTACCATAGAGAAATCGCTTGCGATGTTGTTTCTTATGGCGCCTTACTTTTGGGTCTTACAGGCTTGAATCTATGGCCTGAGAAAAATGCGAAGGAGGTTCCGGTTAGTGTTTTGACACTAGCATCACAGCTGAAAGACTTGCAGTTCCCTTTGTGAGAATCTGGTCATTACCAATATAACAATGCTCACAACGGTTGTCCCCTTGCAAAGATGGCGGAGAAGATTGACGAGGCCCTTGCAATGAAACCAACAATTGCGACGGAACAGCTCCTCCTTCATATCAGAGCTCAACACAAGCGGCTCAATCCTTCAACATAGGCCAGGGGATGAAATTGGTGGTTTTCCGCAGAGGGAATAAAAGCGTGGGATAGGAATAGGTAGTACTCAATGGACTTAGGAATCTCCACATGAAACCTGGACGGCAATTTAGCTCTGGGGTCTACACAAAAGGGAGGATTCTTTCTACATTGTACTAAATAAACATGACTTACCAAAACATACACTCCATATTTTACGATTTCTTTTCAATGTTAATTCTACGGTCTAACCCTCTATAGTATCCCTCTAATATCCCCTCCCTAAATACCTTTCCCCTAATACTACCCACCAAGTCCCTATATCCTACCAACACACGTCCCTAAACCAACCCTCCATCCATTACTCTCTATAACACGAAAACACAACTAACCCAAACCCAAACCCAAAAAACACAAAAACAGAAATACTACATTTTCCCCCTCTAACTATCCCAAACAAGAGTCCGAAAACAACTTAACAAACCCAAGTCCCTACTAAAATCCTAACCTCCTACAATCACTTAAAACTACCTAGATCCTATCTAGAATGGATTACTAGAATCCCCGCTATCTATCTACTATATTATAATCTAGATACTTACTTGTATACTCGATATAGGAGTATAAAACTAATATACCTTGATACTAAACACGTCCTCCCTACTTTGCAATATTGAATACTATTACAAGCCATCCTTCCTCACATACATACACAAAAATACAAGTCCGCCAGTACCCCACCCTACCCTACCCTACCCTCCCTCTTCACCCACCTCCCACCTCCGCCCTCCCTCCCCATCTCATAATCTCACCCACAAATCCACACATATACTCGACCTTGAAAAATCTATCTACCCAAACCCATCCCCCCGATCCCATCCCACCCACGCAATATATATGAACCCCAATTTTTCCCCTCGCCCCCCTTTCCCCCCTCGCCCCACCGTCTCCAACAGCGTAGGATAACACGATAGTTAGTTCTTATACTAACTAAACAATCGTCACTTCCCAACCCCCCCTCCACCTTCCCTCTCTAAACCACAAAAATAAGTAATCTTACGTTTAGAACTACGTTCAGAAGAACACACTACCTAGGTATCCACAGTAGCAATCAAAAGCAGTAAGATTGCACCAATATTACTGTATTTAGTAAACACCTACCTTACCTAGATACCTTACCCAAGTAACTCTGCCTACAAGTCTAAGTACAACTCCCTCCACTCCTCACACTCTCAGCGCTCCTTCCACCCCTCACAAACAAATCAACCCAAATCCATCCACTCATCACCCCTCCCAAAAACACCCTCCTCCATCACGACAAGGAAAGGCTATGAAATGAAATGCCGTGAGTTACGAAAAGGAACAGGATCAGAAGGGTCTGGAATAGAATAGTGATCTGATCTTATCTGATCTATCTTCTTACACAAACCCACAATCCCCCACCCATCCACGCATCCATGAATCTATGTACGTGTACCACACTCTCCAAAAGGCCTTTCGCGCACGCATGCCGGCACCATATCATATGATATGATATTCACAAGCTTCAGAAGGGGGTCAAATATTTATTCGAGATAAAAGTCGTCTCTAGAGTATCTTAATGCCACATCCCCACCCCACCCCACCGCATTCCATCCTCCCCGACCCACCAAAAAACCCATCCAATCAGTCCCCGCAAAACTCAACGTTCATTGTTGAAGAGCCTGCTGCTGATGAACCTGCGCCTGACTCTGTCCAGCAGCCTCATTCAACTTCCCCCTCTCCTCATCCGTCAACGCGCCATACAACTCATTAAACCCCGCAATATTCTCACTCCCCGCCTTGAGGAAGAATTCCACCAGGTACTGCTGCGTCTCATCGTCCTTCTGGCGGAGGAAATTCGCCGATCCCTCGTTGGCGTAGGCCATGAGATCCGCCTTGGTAGCACCGAGTCCGAGGTCGAGGGTGTTGGGTAAGTCTTCCCAATCGTCGTTTTCGCCTTCTTCGTCGGCGAATTCTGCTGCGGCGGCTGCGGCGGCGGTGGCGGCGTTTTGGTGGCCTGATGCGGAGAGGAGTTCTTCGATGAGGACTTTGATGATTTTGAGGGGCGCGGGGATGATGGTGAATTGATCTGGATCTGGAGATTTGTTAGCAGAGAACAGTTGAAGAAATTGAAGTAAGCATACTCAATTTAGCCTGTGATCTGGTCATAATCCTATTACTAGTTGGAATGATCAGATCACCCTTGACCATAGTTTGAACAACTCTAGGGTCATTCAAACTATACAATTTCGACAGTGCGATAACACTATAATTAATTAGCACCATTTTACTAGATCAAGGAAGTCCGTCACGTACTTCTGTCTAATCTCATCATATCCAGCAAAGTTTATCGAATGCTCGAGCCATTTGCTTACAACCACCTGAAGGCCACTTTGACCATTAATCTGAATCTGCGTTAAAAATTCCACCACGTCTTGAGCTCCAAGTAGCGATAATCTGGCGAATACTAAAATCAATGACTGAATGAATGGTGCCGCCTCTGCAGTAGCAAGTCTTGATGCAACGGCTTGTAAAAGTTGTGGCAGGTAAGGCCCCAATCGTTCTTGGCCTGCCTTTTCGACAAGCTCAGCCGCCAGACCGCCAACCTCAGAAGCCGCATTATCTTCGATCGTAGGTCCGAGTAACTTATCAATAATGACCAAACATAACTCGAGACCTGATCGTCCTGTCTCATCCTTGTAAGCAAATACCTGTTGGTGATCATGCATGAGCATAAATTTAAAAGATTCGACACCAGGTCTCAAAATTCCTCCTTCTGTAGTCGCCATCAATAAACGATTAAGCTTTGGGAGAACAGAAGCAACAAAGGTTGGTGGAAGGGGTTCTGATCCTTTCTCAGTGAGTACAGCAAGTAACTCTGCCGCAAGCTATTAAAGTGTCAGTAACGTCATGCCCCAGAGTGTTGCAAGTCTTACCTCAATTAAAGGACTATCACCCGTCATACCACCGACATCAAATGCTCCCGTCAACGAAGGCAACACCTTTGCACATAATGCCACATAACCCTCATTACTTACGGCAAGTGATTCCGTCACATCTTCGAAGCACTCATTGACTAACATGACCAGTTGGAAATTTGAGGCACCATGTTTTGCGAGTAAGAAAAGAAGATCCAATGCTGTGCTTTCGCTCGCAATGGCAATTCTTGGGTCCAAGATAATGGCATCTCGTAAGGTTTCCACCAATGTGACAAGAAGATCATCCGAGTCCTCGAGATCGGTAAGATCTTTTGCATATAGGAATTCGGATATGGCTGTGATGATTGGAACTTGTCTGTCAGCCGGTACAGTGTGAGCTTTGATGAACCCCTGCAGTGCTCTGATGCAAGACACTTTGACAACTTCATCCTCTTCGCCATTGACACCACCGATCGTGCGGTCAAGAAGACCAAGAGAAACATCTGGAAGATACTGAACGAGAAGAGCAGCAACAAGGTATCCTCGAGCCTTCAACAAAGGCTCCTCCGGTCTGTTAATTGCATAGTCAATGAGGCCTAAAAATGCATGAGCAATCTCTGGCGAAATTTCTTTGCTAAGATCAAGGAAATCGGTGGTTAGCTGAGTGAGAAGGTACAATGCAGCCTCCCTATCTCTCCACGTGGCAGCTTCAGAGGAAAAAAGAGCTTGGCTGTACGCGAGCAACCCTTCCATGGCACCTAAGTTGAGCCACTCGCCCAACTTGACAAGCAAGTCTCCACAAGCGGTTCTTGCAGTATAGTTTGCTGTAACTGAAGTTTCTTCCGCCAAGAAGAGGTTGACATCAATATCCCAAAGGTCCTCCTCTTCCTTGCAAATCTGAGCAAAACCCACAGCTAATTTCATAACATCCATTACCCAAGGAGTGGCCGCAACACTGGAATTATTTTGCAATTGCTTTTGAAGCTCTTCTCTGACGGGTGGTGCTCTTAAACAGGACGAGAAGAAGTCAAGTTCCTCCAATACTAAGAAGTCAAGGGTGTATGGCAAACCGTCGGCATCTTCAAGACGTCCTTGCTCGTTGTCGTCCACATACATATCCTTGTATGCACTTTGGAGCATCGAGAGTTCCTCCCATGTGGCAGTAAACAGAGCAGGGCTTTGTGGGAGAAGAATCTGTGCGAAAACCATCTTGATCTTCATCAAAGTCTTGACTACTTGCAGCTTAATCAAAACAAGACCTCTCCATTCCAAGGCCGATTCGCTGTTATCATCTTCAGCTGGTCTTGTGGATAATGGCTTCTTCAAAACGTCCATGAAAAATGGTAGCCATGCCTTGATGACCTCGTCTGCGAATCCTTTGACCTCAGGTCCATGCTCATCCTTGACCATATCCATGATATCAAATGTACTTCGAAAAATAGAAATCGCCATCGCTCGCAAAGACGCTTTTCGATTGGCACTTACTGCCACCTCATATGCCACATTATTGATATCCCGCGCAACTGTGAAAAAGGTGTCTTCGCTCAGGGAATCTTCTACCAAGTCGGAAAGTACCTTGAGGGCACCATGTGATTGTGCATCTGAAGCATTGGGAATGAGATGTAGTAATGCTGGAAGTAGAGATGGCCAGTGGTCAGGAAAATCGACATTGGCAATTTTACTGACGACATAGCTAGCGCCCACCGTGTTAGCGCAGTTCTCCAGCTTGTTGGAGCTATCAAAAAGCCACCCACCTTGCCGCACTTCTGATCTTTCTATCAGCATCTCCAGATGTCGCCAACTCCAGCATTCCCACCCGCAACTGCTCCTTGACCGTCTCGTCAATCTGGATGGTTGGGCCCTTCTCATCGTGTCCACTCCAATTTTTATCCACAAACGTTCTCAATATCAACAAGGCGCTCTGCCTGATTTCTGGTGCGACCGACACATGGCTGGCGATCGCGGCCAGGCTGCCAGGGAAGGCTGGATTGTTTTGGGCTTGCTGTAGAGTCAATTCGGCTTGCTTGCGCGGTCCTTCAGACGCCGACTGAGTATCGCGCAGGAGTTGTAGAAGTTGGTCCTCCATGGTTTGTGCCATCTTGACCAGCTCCACGAGTGGGGTAGCTTTTGGAGGTTGTTCGCACTGCAATTGGATGTGGAGGTTGGTAGTGTATCTAGGTAGGGATGGAGGGAAATGAGGTCGGATATTAATGTCGGAGAGGGTTGGAAGGGTCTCTTCCTAGGCGATAGAAATTGCTATGGTTAATGTGGGTGAATATTGGTGCGTTTGTTGGGTTAAGGAGAGAATACGCGTGAGCGAGAAGCAGCAGCAACTTCTCGCGACGCGGTTGGGTGAGAGGGAAATACATCATCAGTCTAGAAATTTATCTGCCACTACACAACACTACCTCCCCCCCGCGCAGCGCTAATTCTACCTTGCAACTAACACTCACACATCACATTGTGACTTTCCAACCGACCATCTGAGATGACATCTCAAGTGCACTCCTAATTGACGCCATCACGAAGCCTCCGTGTTCAGAATGGCAGCCCCTCCACCGCCAGCCCCGCCAATCCTCAACACCACCCTCGCCCTCCACAGAACCTTGATGGACTTTCTGACCGTCGCAATACACACCATTCTCTACACACGCGAACTGTATCCCCGCAGCACATTTCTCACAACTCGTGCCTACAACCTGCCTGTCCACCAAAACCGACACCCCAAAGTGTGCGAATGGATCAATGAATCCATCAAAGCGCTGGAGCCTCAAATCTCCGCCAACGCCGTCAAGCGGGTGGTCGTGGTAATATACTCTCCCGACCTCGAAGTGCTTGAGCGATTCCTCTTCGATATCAGCCGTTTCCCAGTCGTCGACCATAAAGAGAGGTTCACCGAATTCGAGGGCGACGCACCGGGAGTGGCGGGCATTGTTGACATTGAAGAGCAGCTCCGCGCAAAGATACGGAAACTGGATTACCTTGGAGGGAAAATGAAGCCACTACCGAAAGATTGCACATTCACGCTGGCGATAGAATTGAGGGATGAGGCGGACCCGCCAATTGGACATCCACAGCCATGGGTACCTTCCGAACCGAGCTTGCAGATATCGAAGAAAGGCAAAGAACGGGAAGGAGCTGATATTGGGGGTGTGAAAAGTTCTCCTATTGGATTGGTGGAAGCTGGTGATTTTGTGCTCGAAGCTTGGGCTGAAGAGGGAGCTGCAAAGTTTGAGATGGATTGATGAGCGATGTCTAACCCTACAATCAGCCTACAACATTGGAATTGCAGATGTTTTCTAGCATCGCAGAGGATATTGAGTGGAGCCCTTCCAAAAGTATATCCCCGGAGAGGATGAATTGGTGACAATCTCGACACATACATACGAGATCGCGCTAGCAAAAGAAGATAGCTATACCTATATGGAAAGCCTGCACCAAAGTGGAACAGGTATATTCATCGTGTTTATGGGTACGCTACGACAAATCATGCCACTAACATATTCCGGTCCAATTCATGCCACACTGGAATGCCCAAATTTGGAGCCAATCAATGGGAAGAAATCCCATCATCTTGCCCCGCAGAACTAGGACACCCTATCCAACTTGGGAAAAAACTAAAAGTATAAAAGATTGTTAATACTTGCAGACAATATCACCTTCTCCATTTCATTTACGAACAAGCAAAAGGATCATCAAAAACCCCTTCCCCCACACCATTCATCTCCGCCCCGTAAGAACGAAAAAGGCAGAAATAATCACCCATTCTAGAACAAGATATGGATATAGCATAGTACGTCGAGACTCGAGAAGAATTACGATCTTTGAGGTTCAATCGGTGTTCGGTGGGCTGCGTTGTCTTAGGACGCGGGGAAGGCGGTATACCAAGTTATTTCCTAAACCTATCTATCTAGTAATAATAAATAGCAAATACTCTCTTCTATTCCATTGTTTTTGCTACTTGATAAACATTCTCTTAGAGACTTAAGGTAAGTATAGTAAGTATAGTAGGATAGTCTTTTCTTGTCTGCTTATCCCTCTTGAGGGTTTTATCTTGGGTTAGAGAAGGAGTTATTACCGGATTGATTTTTTGGTTTTAATGGGATTCTTGGTGGGAGTTTATTTATTTATTTATTTATTTATTTATTTCTATTTAACGTCTGGCGAATACAACTAGCCGACTTGTAGCTAGGTTCTAGAATAGCCCTCAGTAGAGCAAAAGACGCTGGGGGGGTGCCCCAGATGCCGGGGGGTGTAGATAAGAGACTATTCTACAGATGACAGAGAAGAAAGAGGGCCCGCTTTTGGACCAACCCCAAAGTGAACAGGGTAACTAGAAAGAAGTAGTATAGAGACTAGTCGGAGGCCGGCCGTATAGGGCAGATCTCTGAGTAGAACTTAGATTTATAGAAGAGCTCTCTAAAGAGCTTCTCCGAGAAGGGACCAAAGAGGAGGGAGGGATCGCGTTTAGCTTTCGCTATAAGTCTCGGGGTTTCTCGCTTAACTATTCGGCAGAATAGGAGGTGAAATTGTGTCTTATTCTTGCCGCAAGTGCAGTTACTTGTATCGCGGAGGGTGTCGTAGTGTTGGAACCGTATATGGTATAAGGTAAAGTCCCCGTGACCAGTTCTGGCCACTATAAATCGACCGAGTACCTCACGAGGGAGTTTGAGGGAACGGGGCTTTGGAACCCAATTTATGACCCCTAGGCGCTTATATAGCGGGGGAAGAGTAGTCCGCCAAAGATTATTGGCTAGGCTAGAGCACCCCTCCTTAATATATCTCTTAAGCGAGGCTGTACAGAGTAGAGGGGGGTTTTCTAGAACGGAGCGGGCGGCGACGCCGGCAGCCCTGTCGGCAACCTCGTTCCCGTGTATCCCAATATGACTCGGGCACCAGCGGATCGAGATCTTGCCGGGGTACTGTTGTGTGAGGTCGTAGACTCTATTAAAGACCTCCTGTGAGGTTCCAATCGAGCGAAAGGTAAGCTGAAGAGAAGCTTCTAGGTTATCAAGACAGACCCAACACCGACGGGA
Source organism: Hymenoscyphus occultus (assembly GCA_900536445.1). Classification (NCBI taxonomy): domain Eukaryota; kingdom Fungi; phylum Ascomycota; class Leotiomycetes; order Helotiales; family Helotiaceae; genus Hymenoscyphus; species Hymenoscyphus occultus. The sequence goes on from UNPT01000021.1 coordinate 238,044, forward strand.
CGTCGCCCAGGCGGGATTGGTGGGGAGTTAAGGAGGTATTTTTAGGTGAGGTGAGGGTGTTTATTTGGTTATTGTTTTAGAGTTTTAGGGGAGCGGGTTTATTAGTATAGTTAGGGGTTTAAGAAGTAAGAGCGGTTATCAGAAGTGGGTTTAATAAAGAACTCTTGGTATAGATATATTTATAATATTAGGTTAAAAGTAATAAATAAATTAAGTATAAACCATTATACTATGGTTTAAAATGAATTATTATATATACTAAAGTAGTAGAAGTATTAGAGTACTTAAGGTACTTAAACAAGTAGGTCTACGATATAAGTACGGGATAACTAATAACGATAGAATATATTATAATAAGAATATTACGGTTCGTAGTTATTAGGTGGATTATTTATAAATATATATAGAGTAGTATACGCGTACTATAAGATAAATATGAAAGATGTACGAGTACTCTTGTGTACGCAAGTATGCGGACTAGACTAGATTGTATATAAAGTACGGATACGGAGTTAGCCCTCGCTAAGCTTAAGCGAGTCGCTCCAAGTACGGCCCTCCAGGAGTTATTAACATGTATTTATATACAACAACGAGGTATTTGAATATGGATTATTTTAATTCTTTCCTCGGTTCCGACTTGATGAATATTTCTCTTGAAATGTTGACGAGTCAAAATTCTTTAGTCATGTCTCAACCAGGGCAGCATACAGATCTAGAAAAGATGGAAGCTGAGACCACCTCGCTTCTAACAGACCCATTTACACAGTCGCCAGGATGCAAAAAAGATCTTGTCACTGAGCATTCACAGGAAGCAAAAGAAATAAACCCCTATCTCGTAAGTCACCAAACCCTCAACCTATTTATTCCATCCCGTCAGCATTCGTCTTGCAATCACAACATCTCACATCCATTGATGCCCTGATGTCCCGACGCAGCACACTCTAGAAGTCCAAAAATACAAAAAGTGCTCCCCCGTGTTTCTTGTCCCTACATTCGCGTTGAATTATGTACTTTCGTTCGCTGCACTTCCTGCCGCAATCATCCACACGATACTTTTCCATGGCAGTGAGGTCTGGTACTGTATCGTGTCCTAGCAGCTCGAGACCAGCAGCCTGATATCCACATGAAAGCAATAATCGGGGGCGTGATTGTCGGTTGTGGTAACAAATTTGAAGACCTCCCTTGGAAGAATCCTGACCGGGTTCTCTGCTGAGGGGGGCGGCGGCGGACATACCAAAACAGCGATGCCAACAGGCTAAACCCCGGCACCCAAACCAAAACAACACCTTTATACCCTAAAGTAGCACAACCACCATCGCCTTCAGGCACAAGTTGATGAGTCGTAAACGTCATGTTTGCATATCTACAGACTTATCGTGGGAAACAGGGGGTTGTTTATGAGCCAACGCAGGTCCGGCTACTTGAAACACAGTATTCCTGGCGGCACTCTGCACCTTACTAACTTCTAGGAGTGGGATCTGGGGAAATATCTTTTTGGGGACTTTCTGGGACTTTTTGCCTCCAAATTTGCAAATCTCTGATCTCTTAGGTAACATTCAACAGCCCTCATGACCCAGAAAACCCCCTAAATTGGCCTCCATCCCCAAAATGGAGCCTCACCCTCCTAACCAGCTGCGGCGGCCTCGTCACCCTCATCTCCGGCGCAATGATGGCCCCAGCCCTCCACGCGATAAGCGAGGACCTCAAAAATTCCATTTCTGAAACTAGTCTCGCTCTCTCAATCTTCGTTTTGAGTTTTGCCTTTGGACCACTTCTGTTAGCTCCTTTCAGCGAGGTGCTTGGGAGGGACCCGTTTGGTTGGTTTGTAGCGCTTTTATGGGGTGCGGAATACGGTTGTTGGTTGCGGGTAGGAAATAAGTGATGGTTGTTGCGAGGTGTCTTGCAGGGGTGGGTGCTAGTGTTGAGTTTGTGGTGGGTGTGTGGTTGCTGGCTATTAGGTGTCAATGATTAGATGATGTAGATTTCGTATCCGGTGCTGAATGATCTTTGCAGGGGTGAAGAACGGGGGTTGTCTTTTGCGAGTGGGAGGTTTGTTCTGTTCCTTGGACTTGCTGTTGGGCCTATTGTTGCGGGTGTAATTACAGAGTCTGCATCATGGAGATGGTTGTTTTGGACTTTAAGACTCTTCACTTTCAAATATATGTGATGTTCTGACTTATGCGTTAAGCTTGCGCAGGTCTCGATATTCGATGCTCTTCTCATTTTCGTTGGTCACTCATCTTCAACTAATGTTCCCCCTTTAAGATTCTATAACTCAAAGTTAAAAAACTATGAGAATCAACCGGAAATCCAAATTACACCACCGAATTCGAAAAAGCAAACCCCAAACTGTCTCAAAGGCTGAGAACCAGTTTCTCCCGCCCCTCCCCCTTCTCATTTCCCAGCCCATTCACCAACTACTATCTATATTCCTAGCCTACAACTTCAGAATATTATATATCATGCTATCCACCTCCGCTTCCCTCATATCACCCAGTACGATCAGAGTGTGCGCTCTAGCGGTCTTCATTATCTCGCTATTGCGATAGGAAATACCCTTGCCGCACAAGTCGGCGCGCCTATGATGGATCGTCTTTGGGCGTATCTTAAGAACCGCGCTGGTGGTGTTACGACACCTGAATATCGCGTTCCGCTTATGGTTCCTGTGTGTGTGTTTATCACAATCGGATTGTACTTGTATGACTGAGCGGAGTATAAGGTATATGTAAGGCTCTATTGACTAACATCTTGTCGCCATCATAACCGAGATCCACCATCCCCCCCCTTCCCACCCCCACAACCAAGATTGCAAATACCTTACTACTTATCCTCCACAGTGGATAGCAACAGAAAGAGGAGCAAGTCTCTTCTCCTGCTGTTCCATCATGGGAACGCAGGCCATGCAAGCGTGTATTATGTATGCGTATCCAACATACAGCGCTTCAGCCTGCGGCGTCGCAGACGCTGAGGAGTATCCTTGCTTTTATTCTTCCTGTTTTTTCGCTGGGGATGTATGGCAGGTTGGGATATGGATGGGGGAATACTATTTTGGCGGGTGTTTTCTTGGGGCTTGGTGGACTGGCTCCGGTTATTTTGTGGGGGTTTGGGGCGAGATTGAGGGGGAAGGAGATGGTTTGGTGAGTGTTGGTGTGGAGTTTGGGAGCAATTGGGGTATAATGCATGGAAAGAAATGGAGTTTTGAAGGCGTGCGGATTGCTATAGGTAAATGTATTGCCCTTCTCGTTTGAAGAGAGGATCACCACTTGGAGGGGCTCCTGATAGCCAGATATTGAAAGCGTATCAAAAATGGCCGACTGGTACCGCGGCCGGTATTCAAATTTTGGTAATCATCATTTTCGTCGTAATGCTATTGATCAATGATCCGAGACCCAATTCTTAGATTGGACGTCTTCTTGACCAAAGATTCGGCTAATCATAAGTTGTTCAAAGCTCCCTCGGCTCTAGAAAGGGGGTAGATCACATGACAAAACAGAATTTCGAAATCCTCATGTGATTGAATGAAAGAGGCAAGCTCATAGAATTAGGACAGAATCAGCTTTCTGTCATTGAATCTTTTCCGATGATATAATGTGTATCATGTAGTTACAATCTAGTAAAAAGATTCAATGCACGTGAAGTCGTGTGAATTTCCCGTCTCGCTTCTCTTAAGTAAACGCGCTATTTTCATGGCCTCCTAAATAGAAAGAAACTTTTGGTTAGCAAGCTTTGCGAGGACTAAGAAGTTTGTGAAAAATATACTGGATGAGCTGTCGTCATTGGTTAGTCATCTAAATATAAGTAGGAAAGGCGAGAAACGCGTATATATAGATTTCCTTTATAGTAATTGTGCAGTTAACGTTAATAGCTAAGCAAGTATGCAGAAATTATGGTCTTCGTTATCCTACAAGTATATAGTATCTATGAGAGGTTATTCAACATTTCAAACATTGGTTGAATTTGCTTGGAGGGGTTAATGAACTAGCTTGTTAACGTTATCTAAACGGGTCAAATTTAATGACCACAAGAACATGTCGAGGACGGGGCTGTGGTAAGGGATGTCACTTATAAAATTCAATTTCACGATTTATCTCGGGGCAATTGATTTAAGTCTGTAAAAATACGCCAACGTGACTTAAGATTGATCGTCTGTCTCGTTCCCTAAAAATAGCATTCACTACATTCACCTCCTCTCGCATTCATAGCCTCAAGTAACACGATTTACACCAAGTCGTCCGGTACATGCTTGCGTAGCTTAATGGTGATTAAGTGAGAGCTTTACTGGGACTAGTCAAATCGCAAAAAACTCAGTTCGTCTGGTTTATTGTCCGAGGCCGCCTTCTATCAGGGTGAGGATTTTTTTGATTTTTTTCCTAATATTTTTAGGGCGTGTTTAGTTTTGCTTGGACTTTGTTTTCTGGAGGGGAGGAGAGGCGGAGACGGGGATGTGGGGGGTAGGGAGCGAGGGTAAAAGAGCGAGAGGGCGAGGTAGGTAGAGGTGTGAAAGATTGAGGTGGCACCAGGTGGTAGTGAATATATAATGTTCACGTTGAGTCAGTGAGACTCTGTATTGCTTTGTATAAACTAATAAGTAGACTAGATTACTATTAAAAGTCTTTAAGTTATTGAGAGATAATAGCTTTTGCTTACAGTAGATGGTAGACAACGAAGTTAGGATTCCTTGAACAAAAACATAAGTCATTTGCAGCCATTAACAGCAATTTGATACTCAAGCAGAATCAGGAGGTAATAATTCCTATATTCTACAACTTCATATTTATACCATCACAGCTAGCAACGCCGAGCCTCGAACTTGGAGAGCTGATAACCGGCCCGGGTATTCTTCGGAAACCTTGCTCTCTTTGACGTCTTCAGTCCTAACCCCAGAACCCCCTTGAATAGTAGGACATCTTAATTGAAATGTCATACACCTCTATCAATCTTCTTCTAGTTTAGCGCTTGAAAATTGTGTTCGTGAACTTACACCCAAAGATAAAGTAGCACAAAAACCGTGGCAACCAGTCCTCCATGATCAGCGATGCATTCCTCCTACGAGATGGCCAGCATGGCCGCACCCAGTGATGAGACCGAAGCGTTTGTCACTCTTTCTTTTCTCGTTTGAACGTCTCTAACATCCCAGAACAGACCTTTACTATCCAAAAACCAGCATGCTCAATCAGACTCAGACTCAGACTCAGAGCCCGGGGAACTAGGCTTAGAGGACACGCTGTTTTCTGAAACGCTCTCGGATATCGAGGGACCACCGCAAGATGACGAATTCCTTGATCAATTCTCTAAAAATCCCTTTGTACCATTTGACGATCTTCCGGAAGAGAATCGGAATATCCTCACGCTGAGGGCGATCTTGGTGGGGTTGCTGTGTGGGGGTTTGGTGAATGCTAGTAATATCTATTTAGGGCTGAAATCTGGGTGGACTGCCTCTGCTAACATTTTCGCGGTATGTTTTTCTTCGAATTTAAAAATGCTAAAGTCTAAGAATTGTCTAGTCTATCGTTGGTTTTGCGGTGTTGAAATTCGCAGCCAGGTATTTTCATCATGTTCCATGGTTGGGAAATGATTTTGGAGCGAGGGAGAATAATATTGTGCAAACTGTAGCTACTTCTGCGGGTGGCATGAGTGGTGTTTTCACGTCTGCTTTTCCTGCTATGTATCAGCTCGGGTTACTGAATAATCCGCAATCCGATTATTGGAGGATCATCACCCTGACTGCCGTTGGCGGGTTCTTTGGGATATTCTTTGCCACCCCTTGTGAGTTATTCCAAAGAAATTACCCCTTCAAGAAAAACCCCCAAAGGATTATTTTGACTCATGTAATAGTACGAAAGTTCTTCATCATTTACGTGGCGGAAGAGCTACATTTGGTATTCCCTTCATCCGCTGCTACTGCTATCACGATTCGTTCTATGCACAATGCTATGGAAGGAGGTACTTTGGCATTAAGTAAAATGAGAGCGCTGAGCTGGGCATTTGTTGCGGCAGCCAGCTTGAGAGTCTTTTCTCAATATGCGATGGGGCTTTTATGGGTAAGACTCGACTTTTGGCTTTTACAGGTACATAATTAATCCACATCTAGGACTGGCATCCATTTACATGGCTGTTTCTCCTCAGCGGAGGGAGTTGGAAGTCTATGATGACGATTGAAAGTTGGGGTTGGCTGATAGAATTGTCTCCAGCATTCATGGGAAGTGGAATGCTTGCTGGCATCAATGTTTCTGTCTCATATTACATGGGCAGTATTTTGGCCTGGTTCGTGCCTCCTTGTTATTAATATCTGCGTTTCGGTAGCTTAAGCAACTAACAGCTATAGGGGTATCATTGGTCCTTTGCTGGTTCAAAATAATATTGCATTTGGCCGCCTGGCATCCAAAGATCCGAAATGGGACAGCTTCATGAAGTATAGCTCTCTTTCGGGTGAGTTTACCACAGCAAGTCACCCAAGTCCAAGGTACTGGCTTCTTTGGCCTGGGGTTTTGGGAATGGTTGTGGTATCTTTTACAGAGCTTTTATGCCAATGGCGAATCTTTTGGCTCACAGGAAAGGTCATCTGGAGAGTGCTTACACGTCTTGTTGGAATCCTACGAACGGGCAATGCAAGGCGACCTGTCGATCGAATGGATTCAGATGCCAGTCGGAAAGAAAAAGAAATTGGAGGCGAAACGAACCTTGTGCCCATGTGGATGTGGCTCCCTGGCTTATTGTCGGTAGTGGCATTATCGTGTCTAGTAATGAGTGTTCAGTACGGCATGCCGGTCAAGGAAACACTTCTGGCTCTCTTCCTAACAGCGTTCTTTTCGTTCTTAGCTATTCAATCAACTGGTGCCACCGGTAAGCTGGATTTTGTTCCAACGCAGCATTTGATATGTATTAACTGAGTCAGATATCACACCGCTGACCGCGGCCTCGAAGGCATCACAAATAGTACTGGGTGCGGCGACTAAAAACCAAGGGTGGTCGGTACCCGATATGCAACGAATGAACCTTTTGGGAGGAGCTCTTGCCAGCATAGGGGCGGGCCAAGCCGCGGGTGCGTAAAACATGAGATTCAGTACACGCAGATACTAACAACCCCACAGATCTTGTAGGCGACTTCAGAGTTGGATTTCTTCTTCAAACCTCACCTCGCCTGCAATGGTTCGGCCAAGCAATAGGGACAATCTTCGCTATCTTCCTCGCTCCAGCAACCTACGTCCTATTCTCCATTGCTTACCCCTGCATCAACGACGCGAACGCACAAAACTGTGCCTTCGACATCCCTTCGGTTTCCGCCTGGCGAGCTGTTGCCATCGCCGTGACGGATCCAGAAATCCCTATTCCGGCCACAAGTCGAACATTTTCCATCCTTTTTGCCCTCTTTGGAGCTGTCATGGTGCTTATCAGACACAATCTGTGGACCGGTAAACGTGAATGGATGAGAGCATATCATCCGAACATGATGGTTGTTGCGCTTGCTTTCATTATACCAGCAACTGTTTATGGGTTGGCGATGCTGATGGGTGCGATTCTGGGGTGGGTATGGAACAAGAGGAACCCAAGGAGTTTTGGTTGCTATGGGTATGGAGTAGCTGCGGGCTTTATGGCAGGAGAGGGTATTGGTGGTGTGGTCAACGCTGTACTTCAGATCTTGGGACTTTCCGGAGATATTTACGGGACGAAGGTTTTGTGTCCTGCTGGTATGTGCTAAATATATATATATATAGACTTTTGCGACTAGATTCAATATCACATTTCTTCCAAGGCCAGGGATTTTGGGTCGGGATGATTGGGGATGAACTCTATATCTATTCAGTTAGTATCCGTTCCTCGTATGCCTTCCACGCAACTCTTTGATATTGTTCTGCTTTTATTCTAGGGTGTTTAGCATTGCAAATTCCTGTTCCAACAATGACAATATCACAGCCTCGAAGAATGAGCTCCTGCGGTGATACATATTGCTGCCCAAGGGCATCGTTCGCACCAGGCACGAATTCAGATCTGTCAAGAGACTCTTCCGGTGTTAAAGAGCACCCTGGGGTCATAACGATAAACGAATCATGAGGTTCGCTATTCTGCGACTCCAAAGCAATGAATCCCATCACGAAATCCCGATGCTTCCTCCCAATAGAAACGCAATTCTTGGTATAAGCGACATCTAAGAAATTCCCGTAACTGCTCATCTGAGCGAGAAGTAGGGCAGCGCGCTCAGATAGAGGCTCTGCGATATGAGCCACGCTTGGTTCTGGAGTAATGCTTTCAACAATCCTACTTCTCCCTGACTTCTTCCAAGAATCGGCTGTTTCCTTCAAAGCCCGAATAACATCAGGTCCAGGTAGAACATGAGAATTAATGATATGTGCCCATTCCACGATCCTGTAATCTCCACCGGAATATTGGAGTTGAATAGTAAATCCGATGTCCGCGAATTTTCTGTCTTTGAAGATCAAGAACCGATGACGATGAGCGATTGCTGCGAGTTTGGCGCCTGTGCCGGTGTGTGGATCTGCGTCCCAGCCGGAGAGAATGTCCGCATGGGTCTTGAATACCACGATGTTGGGACCGACTTCTTCTGCTAACGAGAGCATTGCCTGCACTGTTGTTATGTCGGCGCTGACGCATAGGTTGGACTTTTTGGCAAGGATGAGGTGGTGGAGGTAGGAGGGTAGGGGATGATGCATTTTATGTTATTTGGGCCAGGGTTTTGTAGTTTGAAGCTTCAAGCAATGGAGTTTAAGTCGGGTTTGGAAGGTTGAAGAGTCAAATACGTCTAATTCACCAGCAATATGATTTTGCAATAGAGGTTTCTGAACTCTACAGTACCGTGGCACCATCGCAATCGAGAAGAATGTGGGGTCATCACCCCATCTTCGGGGTACTCCATTTGTTTTTATTCCTAGCGCTGATCCTCCGCCGTTACGAACGATGAAACAATCTTTTTTTTTTTGGAAGCTTGTCCGAACCAGATAACGCGGTCGGGTTCTGTTCCGATAATTACTCTAATGGGGTAGACAGAGGCGCCTTAGCAGGTTGCTGTGTAGGTTAACTATCTACACTAACATCTTCCACCTCTATAGAGGACTTTTGGCCTCCATGCTCATTTTTCCTTTTCACATATCATTTCTTTCCTATTTAGAAAAATTGGTTGTTTCCTCTTGCTATCTTCAAAGTCTGAAGTATGACCGTTTCGTCAATATCCCATGCCCGACTTGGTCTCTCGGTATGTTCGAAATTTCGTGCCATCAAGAATGCCACAAGGAGCAAGAATTATATGAAGGAATTCCTACAAACCCGCGATAGCGATACCTTGGGTACTTGGTCTTGGATGAATGAGGGTACACCTGCTCCGGATCTTGCGCAAAGTAGCAAGCTGATAGTGTTGTAGAGCTCTTACCCACGGCGAGCGAAAAACGTACATGGCAAGCATGGAACTATATATTTTTCTACAGCGGTCTGGCCATGAATAACTGAACACTTGGCTCAGCATTGATCGGTGTTGGCATGATTTGGTGGCAAGCCTTCATCGGAATCTTCATTCCTCAGTTCATTGGCGCTGCTGCTTCAGCTCTCAACTCAAGATGCGCTGAGGTGTACCACATTGGATTTCCAGTTCTTGCACGCTCCGTCTTTGGGATGTATGGAGGCTTTTACGCCGTTGGTGCAAGGGCTGTCCTAGCTGCGATATATTACTCTTAGAAGAGTAAGTAGAAAGTGTCGGATATAGTTGTAAACGAACGCTAATGCCACTGCAGTGTATGTTGGATCTTCGTTCGTCGTAAACATGCTTCACGCTGTTTTTGAAAAGGCTTTCACATCCATTCCAAATGGCCTGCCCCAATCCCTCGGATTTACAACACAGCAAATGCTTGCTTTTTTTCTGTACTGGCTATGCCACATTCCATTCGTATTTTTGCGACCTAACTAGCTGAAGTGGCTTTTTACGTTGAAGATGTGTACGATGGTACCAGCTGTGGTTGGTTTGTTCACATTTTGCATGGTCAATACTGGTGGCAGGGTTGGAGCAAACAGATTGGCTTCTGGATTACCTCTTGACAGCACTGCGTGGCTCTTTATGTACGCCAGAAACTCGTGTCTCGGTGCCCATTCAACACTCATCACCAACCAGCCTGGTTATTCACGTTGGGCGAAAACCCGTTGGTCCTCAGTCTGGACTCTATTAGTATTTTGGCCGCTATCAGTCACAGTTTCTGCGACCTTTGGCATTATATCAACTGCCGCTATCAATAACGCGTGGGGACTAAAGCTATGGAATCAATGGGACCTTCTCACTGCTATTCTCGATCGTTATCCAAGCTCCGGGGCACATTTTGCTGTCTTCTTATGCGCGTTGTTCTGGGCGGTGCTGGTATTAGGAATAAATGTTGCAGCAAACATGATTCCATTGGGAAGCGACCTTGCAATGTTGCTCCCCCGTTATATGAACATGCGACGTGGTCAGATTCTTGGCTTGTTTCTGGCTTGGTCAATGTGTCCCTGGAATACCTATGCTTCGGCCACTACTTTTACCAAGTTTCTCAGTGGATATGGACTCTTTATGGGAGGCTTGCATGTGTTGTGATTGCGGACTATGGACTTACTAGAGGGAATCTGTTCAGTGAGCATTTGTATGATGGGAAGAAAAGCAATCCAAGATATTACTATACAAGGGGATGGAATATACAAGCGTACATCGCGTATATTGCCGGCTTGGGTATTGGTTTTCCAGGGTTTTGTGGTAATCTTGGAGCCAATATTTCTCCGGTTGCAAAGAAACTGGGCTACCTTGGTTGGCTTTTGTCATTTACTGTATCGATTGTCGTTTATATCACATTGTGCAAGGTCTTTCCAACGCAGAGCCAGTATTCTGTCAAACAACTCAAGTTGCGGCGAGAAGAGACTGCGGTTGGTAAAGATGATATTGACTTCTTTCGGCCTGAGAGTTTTGGTGGAAGCTCAAGAACAGCCATAGAGTCTACACATACAGTTGAAGATGTACCGGGAGATTCTAAAGAGCGCAAACAGATACCGTTCGTTGTTCGGGTATAGGCGGACTTTAGAGCGAATTACAGTATGATTCACCTTACGATACCCATCCAGGTTCTTATTTACGAGACTACCCCTCTCACGTAGCGTCACAGTCATACGATCTAATACATGACATAAATGTCGATTTATTATTCTCGTTTCAGATTTGAAATTATGGCAAGGGTGGTCAACGAGACGAACTCTCTATCAACTGTTTCCTGCAAATTCCGCTCTTCCTATTTTCTGGGCTACTGTTACTTACTCTTACTACAATATTGTCATCATGACGTCTACCAGCAAAGACTTTACCTTTGAAGGTGGGAACATTCCGATAAAGGTAAAGGTCAAGAGGTCAAACGCTATTGTTGGTGGTCTCGTCTGCTCTCAGGCATTGTGTCTCTCGAGCGAGGTCTGGAGGAAGATCATCTTTCCGTACGTCCCCTGGTTTATCATTTCTAATTGTTCCATCGTTTGAGAGCTGTTGTTCTTACAAGTCGGTAACTCGCAATACACCTCGAGGATGTTTCAAAGGATGCAAACTGACTCCAAAATCTTGGAAGCAGGCCGTTCCCACGTACCACACCACCCTCTTCTGCAGCGACCTTGACGGGTTCCAATTCATGCCAGTCTGTGATGAATACCGGCCCACTAGACTTTACCGACGACGATTATGACGCACTAAAAATTGTAAGGATGAATTTCCATAGTCAATTCCCTCCGCCATTTTGATACGCTGATAAGCGAGCCGGACCTGACTTTCTCTTACTTTACAGCTATTCGCCCTTGCGCATCATCGGTACAACAATATCCCACAAGGAATACAAAACTACGACTTGCTTCTCGTTCTCGCACATACTTGTCGAAAGTATGCCTGCGCTACCCTAATCACGCCCTACGTAAAGAAATGGATTGACCCAAACATGGAGGGCTGGAAGAAACCGCGGTATCAGGAAGGCTACCTATTCATCTCCTGGGTATTTGGAAATATGGAGACCTTCACGGCTCAGGCTGTGTATCTTTCAACGACCCTCTATGTCATTGACTCCAAATTGCTTCGGGCCAGTGAATCGGGATTCTTCGACCTGGATACCGAACTTATGCCGCCAGGTATTCAAAGTACTGTAGTACCCACGCAACTCCTAGATTCCACAATTCAGTTTTCTGACTGATTTTCTTGAACATAGGTAGTATAATGGATGCCCGGACTGCAGCTCTAAACTTCATCGTTGACCGTATAGAGAACGAGTTAAAGCTCCTTCGCGATTCTGAGACTCTCGAGTGTACCCGAGGCGACAAGAGCTGTGACTTTCTGGTCTTCTCGGTTCTGGTCACTGGCCTTGCTAAACAGCGCTTTTGGCCTTTAAGTCGTGTTGCTGCCTTCCAAGGTCCTTTTGAGATGATACTCTCGAAACTTGCTTTGGCGAGGGAAGAGCTTAAACCAAACAGCTATTACGAGTACCGGCATGAAGAGTGTCGTAAACTGGAGTTGGAGCCGGTTTTTGAAGAGGCGCGTATGGTGCTTGGAAGTGAGATAGTTCGGTTGGTTCAAAAGGCTCCTGGTCATGGGTTTTCGCTCGAGTTATGTTAGTTGTTGGGCGGGATCACGATGGGCGGGGTTGAAGAATTGGCGAAGGATTACAAGACTTTGAGCAGCCGTGCAGAAGGCTTGTTACTGGTGGATGAGATGTCACAATCTTGGGGTGGATTCCTATTTTGAGTAATATCCCAACATACTTGAATCATTCCCAGTATCGCTGGATTTAGAGCAACAGATTCCTGGAGAGCTTGGGCTAAACATACGCTGATTCTTTAGAATTGAACTATTGAAATATGACTCAGGATCCAGTTTAACGTTGGTTGTACAATGTCGTCCTTGCAGAAGAGAATCCGCATGGCATTGTTTTCTAACCACTTAGCGACATTTGATATCTTAGGTTCACACTCTTACACTGGGTTGAGAATGTACAGAGCGGTACCAAAGTGCTAGATGAGAGTGTGAGGAGGGGAATTAAGATCCATGGTGAATGCTAGCTGTGGCACTGAACATATAGGAAGGTAATTGCACTGGCTGGTTTTACGCTAGCCATAAACATATTCACTACTCTGGTGGAAACGCCCTTTCCACCCACCTTAAGCAAAAACTGGCTCCTACTAAAGTAACATGACAATTTTCTCAAAAGAGATTCCATTCTCCAAGAATACACCACTAAAGCTATGTTCTTCTTGTTTGGTTCTACGTTATCACATTTTGTCTGGTACTTTTCAGTCTATAAAATTTACTAATGTAGATATTTGTATTCAGTTTCAAAGTATATGAGACTTTCTAGCCTCAAATTGTGCTTCACTTCATTCACCCCAAGTTTTCGCTTCTCAGTTGACAAAATGTGATTCTTTGTCGCTTATTCAACTTCCTCTTTAGTTTTACCTAAATAGAGATTACCACATATATTAATGAAATAGGTTTAAATCTCATTCTATTTACATGGTGGTGGGCCACCGCCCTTTTTAACATTCTGACATTCTCCACTTGTTGATTTGAAGAATGGTATAGTGAAGGACCTTGTGATTCGTATGGCCTAGCAGCGCACCTTTCGCGCCTGGCCCGCATCTGCTGCGACATTCTAAGTCATAAAACACCTGTTTCTTGGGTTTTAGAGTTAGACAAAACTAAACAACACCCTTACAAGACACCATATCTTGGAGAATTTCCAGTCGCAACTTAGACCAATACAAGCTTGTACCAAGAGAAGGTATTAGACGCTATAGAGCACAGAACTTACGACTTTGTCCTGTATCATAACAACACTACTAGACTCTCAACGACACTATCATCGCTTAGTGTGTCCATATCAGAATCATGTTCTCCATTGAGAAGGAAGATTTCTGTTTCCGCGGCGGGGACGTTGAGATTCTGGTCAAGGGCGAAGGCGACACAGTGATCCGTGGTTTGGTATACTCTCAGGTATTGTGCCTCGCCAGCGAAATATAGGAAAAGTTCATCTATCCACCATTTCCGCACATCAACTCGTCCAGCGAGAAATCGTCTACTGGAGCTTCTACAATCTCAACAAAAGACGATGGCACAAACTTCAGTGCTCGTAAGGAGAAAAACATCCAACGGGAGATTATCGCGACGGTAGACTTTACAGATGATGATACAGAGGTAAGATCTTACTTTACTCTTTTCTATTACAGGAACAGTGGCTAACCTACTACCATAGGCTCTCTTAATACTCCTCAAGATCGCACATCATCGAATCAAGACCATTCCAAAGGCGCTAAGTCGAGAAACTTTATTCCATATCGCCGGACTCGTCGAACAATATCAAGTTCTTGACTTGGTAAAGCCATACATATCAACTTGGCTCGCCGAAATCTGGGACAACATTCCGAAATGGATCAATCAGGGTCTTGAAAAGACGTTATTTATCGCCTACGTATTTGGGCAGGAGCAGGAGTTTATTAATATTTCTTCTACCATCGTGATGCATATTACTATTGAGAGTAATGAGACATTGTTCTTCTCATCGAAACACGTCGGTGGAGAACTCTCTCTTCATTTGCTTCCACCAGGTCTTCAGGGTAAGTTCAAGAATATTCTGTATCCTTTTGATGGCCTTGTAGCTGACTACATTCACAGAAAATATGAGGGTAGCGCGTGGTGCAGCAAAAGACGCGATCGTGAAGTTCATCGATCGAATTGTAACTTACATCCGATAACTGGATTGGGAGGAGGCGGAGGACCAGAGTGATGAAGGTCTTTACGGCGTAGTCCTCAATGAAGCGGGTTTTGTTAGTGATCTTTTCAAGGAAGCAATGAAGCCTTTGGAAACTGGAATGCTAAATGGGACTCTTAAGCGAACCTTTCTTCGAGTCTCGCAGGTACTACAGCGGATGTTCAATAGTGCTTATCGGTATTATTATCGGACGGTGTATAAGTCGTTTCATAACCTCCGATTGGAATTGTTGAAGCTAGTAGAGGCGGAGATTGCGAAGGCTTTGTTGACGCAGGATTTGAAGGCTCATATGAGTAGAGCGAAGGAACAATTGGAATGGGCGTAGTGACTTGGAATGATGGGGTTGAGTGGTAAGGATTGAGTGATAAGGGTGGAGTGAAGGAGATGAGTGATACGTGGTGTTTGGCGATTACTTGCGATGGGAGTTGTGTAATGAATAATGAGAGTATGCCTGATTGTGGTGGAAAGAAGCCACATTATGGTACGGAAAAGGCGCGAGGGAGTTTATTTTGGTGGACTGACACTCCTTTTCGCTGTTTCCTTAATAGAATACATATTTTGTAGAGATAGAGATATGAGAATTTCCATATGACACCTAAGGCTCTGACCTTTCCTCTGTTTGTGATCTAGTGTTAGACAAAACCTGATCTGATTTCTAATGAAGGTCCATTCTCGTCCACAAATGGCGAACGAGTGAGTATACTGTCGTTGCAAGAGACTTACGTAAAATCAACGTAAAAATAGATGATTTGAATATTATTCTTAGACCCAAAATACAGTTCTCGTAACAATGTATTATACTAAGTATGGATTTTAGATAAGAACTCTTAAAAGACATTAGACTTGGTAAGTTTTATAACTCCTTGTCTATAGGTCCCTAGGGAACAAGGTATACTAGCGTTACTAAAGTTAACCTATTTCGTTAATGGCAGGATTTATAGTGAATGAGGATGAAGGCTTAGTAAGCTACTCACTCGTATGGTCGGATATATATCCTACCCTACTACTGCCACATACCTTTAACACCACCACTACCATAATATCCACTATATCGTTAGCTACACCTTTGTAAGCTCTTTTGTAGAGGTAGTAGTAATCGCTCCATTTTCGCTCTTTTCGTATACAACAATTATTCCTGTGTAAAAATACTACGTCTTGGGAATATATTTAGGTGCGGGGATAGTAGTAGTTTACTAGTACAGGAACAAACGTATAATTTTAGCTTCTTTTTTAAGCTCGATCCTTAAGTACTAACGTACTATAAACTAGTATCAAGATAGTAGATATAGGTTAGAATATTAGTATTCGCTAGGTAAGGAGGGCCCTCTAGGTGTGACGGTTCTGACCGTCACGTGCTATCTCAGCCTTGACTAGCGTGGCTTGGCATCACACCTTGTATTTAGACTCGAGCTCCCTCGAGCTCTCCTCTTCTCTTCAGCTTAGAATCTTCGAATAAGACAGTTCCACAGTGCCAAACTTACACCTGGCGTAGTCGTGCATTCGTGTGCGGTCCATCAGCTGTGCGTGTCGTCACACTAGGTATAGTTTTAGCCTAAAAAATAGGTTTTCCTATACTTATTATAAAAATATAAGAGGGGTAGAAATATAGTTACAGAGTAAATATAGTTACAGAGTAAATAGTAGATATATTTAAATAATAGCTAGTAAATATTAGTATTAGGCGGTATATATACCTACTCGCTAGTTATATATAAGAATAGTTCTCCCTTATTTCCTTTTCTTTATTTTATTATTAGTTTTACTCCCTATTTCCCTCTTATTTTATTTTATAACTACTTCCTTTCGCGTTACTTAATATAGCTAAGGTAGACCTGTGAACGTGTGGAGTGAACCACTGCTTGCTGTAATGAATACTGAGTCAAACCGAACACTGCTATAAAGAGCGAACAACTAAGTAAGGAGGGAAGAGAGTCCTAGAGGAACAAGAGCCTATATACAGGATTCCTCGTATCACGCACGTGACGCACGTGACGTGCTACACGTGATCTGACCCTAGTTCCTCCAACTCCGTGACAGTTATTTTCTAAAAATAAACCGGCGATATATTATAATAAATATCGTATTAGCGCCTAGGTCTTGTCACGGAGTTGGAGGAACTAGGGTCAGATCACGTGTAGCACGGCATGTGCGTGCCGCTGGCATTATGTATATAAGCTCTTGTTCCTCTGGAACTCTCTTCTCTCCTTACTTAGTTGTTAGCTCTTTATAGCAGTGTTCGGTTTGACTCAGTATTCATTACAGCAAGCAGTGTGTGAAGGTTCGATTTCGAGTTTTATAGTGAATGGATTCGCTTGAGTGAATAGGGGTATTCGGTATTCCGTAGCTATTTAGTTAGTTCTACCGCGAGGAGTTCTCTCCTTCTCTCCTTGCGGACCATCTAATCAATACCCTACCCTAACATATTGTCCGCCTTTTACGAACTAATACGATCGATATAGTCGTCGTATTCTATTATGGCTAACCAAGCTTTTAGTATAGGCTTCGAGGGCTAGGCTAGAGACCAAAATCCACAACCACCTAGCGGATTCGTACCTTAGAATAATCTACTAGACCCTTAACCTCAACCTTAACCTTAACTAGAATACTTTGATTCTAATAACCTTTACTATTACTGTAACGACCCGTAGACACTCTCCTAAGCCGCGACCCGAAACCCTTAAGTATTCTAATAAATATTTAAGAGCATCGTCGAAGGTTTGGAAACATCTAGACAAGTATATACAGAGGCCCTTCGAGATAAAGAGGAAGCAAAGGAAGATACCTAGAAACTCTAGAATAAGTATATGTAACTCTACAATTGATTTGTCGCACTCTAGAAACAGAACAGTAAGCTTCGAACTACTGCTTAAACAGCTCTAGTTGCTCCTACACCCCCACTAGTGAATACCTTACAACAATAACAAGTCTACGTTACGCGTTGTTAGGGTAGGGTATTAATTAGATTGTCCGCAAGGAGAGAAGGAGAGAACTCCTCGCGGTAGAACTAACTAAATAGCTACGGAATACCGAATACCCCTATTCACTCAAGCGAATCTATTCACTATAAAACTCGAAATCGAACCTTCACATAAGGCCCCCCCTTATCCTATAACCCTTCTGTACAGAAGCAGCGCGAGCAGCTTGCAATTCCTTAGACGTAGGTCGTAACTTATCAGGGAAAGAGCGATGGAACAGGGTACGAGATGTAGAGCCTGTAAAGACATTCGCAAGGGGCTCCCACGTAGTCTCCTTGTAACCTCTCCACTAGACTAAATACTTAAATTGACTATCTTGACGCCGAGA